>JAVSBV010171347.1:0-13829 GCA_033117975.1 Parotocinclus spilosoma | reverse complement strand
CCCACACACCCACACACCCACACACCCACACACCCACACACCCACACACCCACACACCCACACACCCACACACACACTCGTGTTCAGGTAAATTCTGTTGCAGAGACAGTTCCAGGGCTGGGATATTGCAGGATATGCACTTTGAGCATTTTGTATATTGCATTTTCAGCAATTAAATAAATATCTCTATTTACATCTCATTTGCATTATACAACAACTTTCTTGAGTGTCCTTTGCTTTTCTGATGTTCTTGTTCAATAAAAAAAAACATCCACCTGCTTCTTGTTTTAATCGATTTGTATTCATTTTTAAATATCCCCTAATTTCTGTAAGTAGTGTGTGTATAATACATACATCTATACATATAATGTGAAAGCTGCTTTTTCTAATTCATTGTAGTTGTATTCTAATAAAGAGATTAATAAATACTGATTCATTGATATCTATCTATCCATCCATCCATGCATACATCTATATATGTGGTATTATTATGTATCAATGTTAGAATAGAATAGTAATATATTACAATAAAGTAAATATAGTGATTGGGGTTCCTACCACTGTATAAATTAAGACAGTAATTAAAACTTTCGTCCACTAGAGTGTACTAACAAGTAATTAATCAACAATAACAACATGCAATTACATAGCTACGCAGTGTGAGCGTGCGAGAGCTACAACAGGTTGGGCATAGAAAAAACAACTTATGCAACCGCAGCTAGCCTGTACATGTCTCTGATCTGGGGACTTCCAGTGCCGTCATTCCAAACCAATGTGCATAACCGTTCATTCATTCAGAAATTGCTGAAACCTGGGCAAGGGACATCTTTAGCTAAGCTCACACAGCTCGGGAAATCAGCATAGAAGCACAATGACATGGAGATTAGTAGGCATTTCAGTCGATAAACCAGGTCACGCAATAAAGACTGATGGGGTGCAAGTACTATATGATTAACGAACAGAATAATAAGTTACTGGGTAGTGTACTCGGTGACGTATGAAAGGTGTAGCTGACTAATTACACAACTACACGGCAACATATATGAGGTCAGTAGAAGGCAAACAAATTGTGACTCGGTAGTCTGGAAAAAGAACCACTCCACCTGCTCATATAGCCACACCTTCTATTCAGCGCTCACCTTCATAACTGTGACACAATACGATCAAACGCCACACCTGACTAGACCTCAGCACTTCCAAACAATTATGAACCACAGAGATTCGTATCGTCTGGACTGAAATTCGAAAGTACAAACCTATTTGAAAAGTTTTCTAAACTCAGGTAAGACAATATTCAGTTCTGATGTTTTACTGTATTGATACAGTGGGGGCTGCCCATTTAACCTGTAGTTTTGCTGCATGATGCAGCTGCTGTAAACTACCAAAAACTGTTAATGCGTTCAGTGATGCGCTAATATTCTTTGATGGATTAAAACAGATATCTGAATAGCTAAACTGCATGCTCTAGCCTTTGACAAAATCACTTCACAGGTAGCAGACCAATGTATGGATTTTATGTGTGCTTTACCCCTGTTTTAAAGCTGAACAAGTTCCATCATGTAACAAAAACACACCAGGTACCTGCAGGTTTCAGTCTCATTCTGGTAGACTGACAATTAAACGCGGGTGGGTTTAAAAAGTGTTAATTTTGATAGCTGCTGACCTGAAGTGTACAGTGGTTCACAGGGTTAGTTTCTAATCTTTCTAACATTTAAACACATGCTTAATGCACGATCCAATACAACACAAACCCCACGCAAAAGCAGGAGAGCAGGAACAGGAGGTGTCTTGGTAACAGTTTGTTGATTCCAGACCTTCATTAATTTGTTTGGCAGATGATCACCCTAAAAGCTTCCTTACAGCAAGCCACACGTCTCCCTCCCACTTTCTTACATGGACGAAAAGGAATGCTGTAATGTCCATGCTCCTTCATCTCCTGCTGCTACTAAAGTGACGATTAAATCTTTATAGCCCAACAAAACATGCTTTCTCTAGTGCCATAGACATTTGCACAGTGAGTGTTTTGAGTCACAAATGTGTAAGACCCTGTAGAATGTCTGGATACTGTTTTAAACCAGATGTAGTCCACCAGGCCATCAGTGGACCAATTTTGCAGAGGGTGTTGGGTGGTGCTTCATTGATCCAAACAGGAAAACAAACTTCACACAGGCAGTGACCACGCCATGTCTCACACCCAGTTTGTGAGGCAACAGCAATAAAGGAATATCCAAAAGCAATAAAAAATCATTCAAAAATAAGAATTAAAATTTATTTTATTAAATCAGATCATCAGAAAATCAAATAAAGTCAAATAAAGTTGTTCGATTAGGCAAATGAGATGCAAACCCAATGGTGATTAAGTAGCAAGAGACTTATTAGAGGTGAACAGAAGCATGTCAAACTGGATGAGAGTGGCACACATTGACTGTTCAGTAGGGTGTATGGTCACCTAAGACTGCCAAAACACACTGACAGTGATGGGGCATAGACAGGACCAGTATAGTGTTTCTTCCAGCCATGCACTGGTTAGTCCCCGGAGACCTGTGAACCTGAATTGAATTAAGGAGGTATGAAAATTAGTTTTTTATAGTACATTTTAATAGAACTTTTTGCCAAAATGTTGGATTAGGGTTGACTGAAAATTAGGGTTAATAGACTGCACATAGAAAGCACGTTTCCCACAAAAAAGTGGGGTTTTCCCTTGTACAAATTAATTTATGTTGCTAATAATATTTTTGTCTCATGCATACCCATATGTCAGGTCAGGCCATTTTAAGCAATACACACCTATCATGGTCCTTGTGGTCTATGCACAAGGTTTAAGAAGAGCAAAAATACATTTGTAAGATTGTACTGTTAGTTTTGAGCAAATATAATGAAATATGCCTTGCCTAATTTAGTAAATTTACTTTCCACTTTGTCTTTCAGAATAAACTTTTTATGATGTTCTGGAACCCATTAAAATCTTTAGTGTTGACCTTCACAAAAGGAAACATTGTTTTTTCAGTTTTTTGCCCAGATTCATTGGGATGCCACTGAGGACAACAGTACAAAGTAAATCTCCCTCAGGAAGATGGTCAAGAAAAACTTCAAAGTCAAAGCTACTGGCTGTCAATATGATCAGCCTTCCACTGGCAGATTTTCGACACCTTGCTCATATTGGCACGGATGCACACAGGGACAGCTTTGGGGACCTGTCTTTTCTGAGGCCAGGCCAGAACCTGCTGCTGCAGAGCTCACAGAGTGAAATGAACCTCCTCCAAGCCTGTTCACCACCTACAAAACCACCTCGCCTAAGCCCGGATGAGACAGAGGACAGCCAATGCACCAACGGCTGGGACTTTCAATACAGGCCTTCAGGTCAAAAACGCCAAAAATGCAGCTCAATGCCACTGTTGGATGCAGAGGAGGAGGAAGACATTTATGAACAGCTTGATGGCGAGGACTCAATCTACCAAAGCTCTGCCCATGGAAGCCTGAGCTCTGGTAAGGAATCAACTCTGAATAGCCCTGAGGAATTGCAGCAAGATGAGGTGGACCCAACTTTTACCTTTAACCTGGACCTAGGACCCTCTATACTGGATGATGTACTGCAGGTGATGGACAGACTGCACCATTGAAGGTGACAGTACACCAACTCTGATATGCATTAATGGAAAATCAATTCATGGATTGTTTGTGGATTGTTCCCAACATTCTGGAGAACATCACTGGAAGAAGAGTGGTCTGTTGTAAAGATGTAGCTGTAACATGGATTATATAAGGCTCACGTAAACAGACTTTGTGGTACAACTTAACTTCTTGCTAAAATGGTCATATATAATGATTGAGTCTCTTTATTAAAATACACCTAGAAAATACAGGAAAGTTGTTTGCATTATTAACTGAAAAAACAATCTTAGACTACAGTGGCAGGTATTAATTGTGTCCTACCCTTACTCCTCAGCAATAGCAGCATCTGGCAACTTTATCAGGATAGCAAGTTGACCCTTCTACAGTCTGAACAAGCTTGATCAGGAATGGAATTTTTTGTAAGGGTAACAAGCTTAGATACCACTTTTTCAGAACGGAGTGAAAAGTCCAAGATATGGTAAAGCTTGCAAAGGCTGGAATGAAAATAAGTGGAAAAGTAGAGTATTATGAAGTGACAAATCCAAGCATTAAATGTTTGGGCTCTACTGTCGACAATGTGTTAGTCAATATACAATCGCCAAAACAAATTTATTGGTGGCCTAAGACTTTTGCACAATACTGCTAGTCAACAGAAACCTGTCTGAAATGACAAGTTTCAACAGAACCAGTTAAACAAAACAAAATCACTTGTCATGAAAAGGCAATGCATATTTTTATTTTAATATTAGATTTTCTTCTAATCTTTCTGCAGTGGTACATCTCTCATTCTTAGGCTGTGTAGAACATTTAACCAAACATCAGCCTTATCTCAGTTATTGCTTTTATCAAGGTATGAACAACTCCAGTATTATTTTAGCCTTTTATCTTACACCATCAAATCAACACTTTGTTTCTGTTCATTTACATAACACCTATACAGTTTGCCTGTGAATTTGCAATAACAAACCAATAACCAAAGTAGAGAAGTTTGCCAATTACTGCTAAGCCAATAAATCAGTAAGACTTCTACTGTAATTATCTGCAAATGATCCAGAAACAATCTAATCTCTGATCCAGAGGTATTGCAACAGAAAGTCATAAACAAAGGTATGAAATCACTGAGGAAAAATATAGACCTATGAATCATTTAAACTACACAAAGACGAAAAATACAACAATGAACAACAATTTAAAATTGGGCTAAAGAAAAGATTGGCACAACCAAACACAGCACTAAACTAAGACTATGTCTATTTCCTCCCCTGTGGAGGAATCTAGGAATTTAGCAGATGCCCTTATCCAGAGTGAATTACAGATGATACAGTCTTAGCAATTGTGGGTTAAGGGCACAACAGTGGCAGCTTGGCAGAGGTGGGAGACTGTCTGCTCCAGTACCTTAACCACTGGGGCCACCCAGTCCCATTAGTCAAAACTATTAGTTACAAAGTGTACAAAAACTTGTGTGTTGCTTTTTTTCAATGACACATTGAAGTCATTTTGTTTAACAGATTAGCCAGGGAGGGGGGAACGTTGTCTAATCACTAATTTCAAATTTATAGTGAAAGTGTGCGTTAGCTACTTAGCCACTGCAGCCAGTTCCAAGACATATCTTTTATTAGCTATTAGGATTTAAATGCTGTTCTTAAAACTTGCTTACATAAACTTTAAAAAGGTAGTCTACATCCTATGTTGTTGTAAAAATTGTACATGTAAATACAAGTAAATATCTAATAAAATTATCACTATTTGAGAGCAGCAAACTGGCAGTTTCTGTATGTATATTATACTCTCTCAACAAAACTTTCCCAGAGCGTGTTCAACCACCTTACATAATGGCTCATTTTGCTTTCAGTAACTGCTGAAAGGAACCAGAGCCAGGCTCTAAGATCAGTTATTGGTTCAAATTTATAGCTCCACTGCCCTTTTTTTTATAGCTGTACACTTCCATTCAGCAGTGCGTGCAGCGAAGTGGGGAAACGTGATACTTCCACATGTGTTGGGTCGTTGTGCTGAACAGCAAGGCTATCCATTAACAGCTGTCCTCCTGATGGGAGTTTAAACATAACCCGCTGAACAAACAGGGCCCTTCACCATTACTAAGCCTCCACTAGTCTGCCCTACTGCAGGGGGGCATTAGGAACCCAGTGGGGGCCTAACACATGTAAGCGCATTATGTATTTGAATTTAAGCAGTAGTTAGGAAAAGGTACTGAAGCTTTGGGTGTGTGATATGTATCACCTACGAGAATATATGAATTGTTATTTTAACAGTGTGCAAGCTGACGTTATCAAGTTTGACATTATCACTTAAAACAGTCAAAAACACCCTTAGGTTTAAGTATTCACTGCATAGTGTAGCCAGGTAGGATAAACTACAGTGCATATGCACTGGGAGCATGTAGAGTGAACAAAACTGCATCAGGAGACAAAATACAGACACCACCAGCCTATGTCCATGTTGGATATTAATAAAGGCAAAATATAAACTGTATCATAAATCTGTTGCCATAAAAAACAGCTCAACAACTAACTTATTTCATCACCTGCAAACTAATCCACTGTGCAGAATATAAAGATTCAAATTAATTTCAGGAGTCAGCTGTCCAACGCTTAAGCCAGCCTAAGTATTAATATAAAAACACACTCAGCAAACCTGTGGAATCATTCTGCAGAAAAGGCACAAATTACATGGTGAAAGACACAGCACCAATTCAGGTGGTTGGATTCAAACTATTTTTATCTAAGATTTACACCGCCAAAGTATGAAATATTCCATAATTAAATATCCCTTAAATCTTAAATTGTTGAGATATCCTCTGTACACTCCTTGTACATTCCCACTGAAGCTACTCACAAAATATAACAAAAAACAGTAATTTAAAATGTAAATCCAAAGACATTTTGCTCAGCATTAATCAATGCTATTTTCTTATAAATGCTTGCATGCTAGTTTGCAGTGCATTTCTCTTTATTAAGGACAACAATTCATAATGTGTATTTATAAACTGATATATTTAAAAACATGAAACATCCATACAAATAAGTTAAATATAACAGATGAGATAAGAATATATACATATCACTATAAACAATTGTTTTCACACTAGCATTCACCACTCTTTCAAAGGCATTTTATGTACAGGAAGACAACAGTACACAACAAACTCTGACCACTGGGAAGCAATAATGCTGCTCTTTAAATGTATTATCATCTAAAAAATATATAATACAGAAATATGAACACTGATCAATTGAAACAGATCCCGAAACTAAAGTATATTTTCAATTTCCAGACGTCTTCCAAATTAAAGGGTAAAGTTGCCTTTAAATTCCTGAAAAATACACAGACCTAACATATCTGAATTGCATAACACGAAACAGATACCCAGTTATTTTCAGTAATGCAGAAAAAAATTCTACTACAGCTGGTTTAATGTAAGCTAAT
The DNA here is from genome assembly GCA_033117975.1 of Parotocinclus spilosoma. NCBI lineage: Eukaryota > Metazoa > Chordata > Actinopteri > Siluriformes > Loricariidae > Parotocinclus > Parotocinclus spilosoma. The sequence continues at coordinate 6,773 of JAVSBV010171347.1, read as the reverse complement.
AAACTTCCAAGAGAAAATACATTCTGTTTCCTTTTCCTAGTGCTCAGAACACTAACAAAAAACATAACTGACTACCAAAATGCATTTCATGCTTTTTTTAAAGAAATATATGCAAGCTGTTATTCCATGTGCCATGTGCATTCACACTGATTTCATGTGTGTTCATTTAATGAGACAGTAAAGAGCAATGTCATATAAGGTAGTGGGTGAAATCATTTACTAATCACATGAACCTAGTTTACTATAGACATAAGCTGAAGTCACTTTGAAGGCACAGAAATAAGAAGACTGCAAACACTCGTCCAGTTATTTTTGCAGTTGGTAAGCTTTGGCCGGTAATATTTTAGTAAGAATTAGGAAGCACCAGAGAGGCATATTATTAGCTTCACTTTGGTTCTAGAAAAGGAGAAGAGCTACAACTGATGTGACTGCAGAAAAGATGCATCTGTAGCAACAAATTCTTAAAAGCTACTATTCAAATATTATCCCTTACTTATTCAATTGATTTATATACAAAAGTTGCAGTATTTGAATCTAATAAAAAAAATGTATACTCTTTATAATAAAGTGTAGTTGGTTTCCTTAATATGCACAGAAAAACATTTAGTCAAGTCCAATAACAAAATGTATCACGACATGATAAAAATCTAAAGAAGAAAGAAAATATCATATTGCTCATTCCTAGTTGTGGGTTTATCAAATTGTTAGATTGAGATTGAGCTATGCCTAATTATCTTCAGTACTACTATACAAATCTCTTAAGATCACTGTGGCCAAAGCTGTAGAGTTGATGGCTGAGGAAGCAAATTCACACATCAAAATTCACCAATTTTAAATGTATTCTCGTCTTGACCCTGCTATGTATTGGCCTTGGAAGTGGTGAAATTATGCACAAAATGAACGTGATTTCCCCTGCAACAGTTTTGCTTATAACTGTTCTGTGTGCCCGCAGCTTTAAAGTCGTTGCAATGTAGAGTGTAAAATAGTGATTGGGGGTAACACCATTCAAATAGTATTGTATAGTTAACTTTGACACCCCTAATTAATGTACACATATTTACTCATTGTAATTGCAATAAAAACAAAACAAAATCAAATTTTAAAAACATTTTAAAAACATTTTGTAAGTCACTAACTGAACTGAAATGACTTTAACCTAGTCACATAGTCGTTTAGATTCTTTCTACATAGTGATTTATTTTATACAATAATACAAATAAGAGCATAATACCAAAGCATTGAGTATAGTACAGTACTGTGCAATATAGTCCTGCTTATCTTTGTATCTTTTGAATTATACAATTTGAAATACACAAATTCTCTTTTCTATGAGCAGGTGTCTGCTTATACTAGTATTCTATCATTCCGACATGAATTACATTTATATAATTGAAAAAGATTTTTGTTTTCCTATTATAATTTGTAAAACCTTGGTTGTTAAAGTGAACAGCTGTTGATCCGTTAAACAGGGAATACTCTGTATAACATTGCCATGATTTAATTTGCCTTAATAATTGCTTTCCTTTCTGTGCATCAAAAAAATTGCATGAGCCAACTCAGATAAACTAATGATGTCACCACTGTACTATTGTATCAAATTCTATAAATGTGATTTAGTGATATAGTTATAGTGTTATAGTAATGCATTCCTAAAAAAATGAAAGACTAAGGTTTATGATAAGCACATTTCCCGCATTTGTCATCTAGAAACATTAACACGTTTCATTACTTCGTAGCTCTCAATAAAGGACTCAAAAGCCAACAATGAATTGTGACATGTTAACAAAACGAACAGAAACAATCTTTCAACTGTTTTTCCTTCTGCAGTACATCATATTATGAAAGTTTTGAAACAGATTAATAAAGTTTAGTTAAGGTTTTGGGATGACTTTAACTAATGTGTCTACTGAAGAATTATCTTCTGTCAAGCTTACTAATGTCCTCCTGCAAACCTGTGATCTGTTTCAGCTCCCCTGTCTGGGGATTCCCATGAAATTCAAACAGCCAAACTTCACATGGCTGATGTCAAAAGAAAGGGATCTTAATTGAAAGACAAATTATCTTGGGACTGCTCAAAAAGCCAGACGTTTTAAACTGCGAAGTAACCCGATCACATATGGAACCAATTTTGTTTCCCAAATTCCAGACTGCTATCACCCGGAATACCAGAAACCTGCCATCTCAAAATATAATGAAAAATATACATTTGATCCCACTGGATTCCCACAAACCTTGTTTAAAATAATGCTTTGACAAATAACACATTCCTTTCGCCGTAATTGGGACTGACTGGCTAAACCTAAAAGCAGGCAATATCATTCCACATACCATTTAATCATTGTATGATTAAACAAGCTCTTCTGAGTTTATACCTATAATTAGTAAAGGTTAATAATGTAAATTACAATCACACATGAAAATAAGACAAAAGTAACCACTAATAACTGCATACATTATATGGTCCTAAAACGAAATACTAACATCTTCTTTATATTAAAAACTCTTTTCATATGACCTAACAAACTAACAGCAAAAGAGCCCAAACTAGACAAAAAAAAATATTTATTTTGACCAAAAAAAATCCTAAATAGTAGATACATCTGATTCACACTGTATGTGATTGCAACCATAAGGCAGACTAAATTTAAACAGCAGTGACAAACACTAACAGTAAGATTATCTATATGAATATTTACAGAGATTTAATTCATAAGAAAGTGTTTCTAATAGCATATTTATAGCTGACTCAATTTTGACAGATAATTACGTTTTTAATTATTTAATAATCAATATCCAAATTGTAAAATATAAAAAATGTTACATATCTAACATAAAAACACAGATGCCTAAAGCTTTGTTTAGTACTTACAGCCATCAAAACAATGCAAACATTTAAAATTGACTTACAAGAGCTTACAAAATGTTATTCCAACAGAAATATCTGTTATACTAATCCACATTGCCAGAGATAGAAGCTCTTCACATTTACGATCATTTACTAACATTTAAATTGACTAAATTTAGTAGATCATTTGTACTGTCTTCTATAAGATTAATTAACTAAACCTTTTCACTTGATTAAATTTGTAAATTGCAATTACTTTTATACAATTTATATCAGACTTGTAGACAAATGCTGTTCTATTTATAATACATGTGACATGCATATTTTGATGTCTTTTTAACGTCATTTTATTTTAATTTTACTTATCTGCTGGTTTTTACTATTACTACAAACATTTTGACTAAATACATAGTTATATTCTTCCTATTCTACTTTTATTTAACATTTAATAACTGAACCACCCAAGGAGGATCCCTTTTTAAGGCTTGATCCTCCCAAGATTTTGTGGCTACAATGTTTAGGGAGTTTTTCCTTTACACTGTTGCCCTACGTTTACTCAGTTTGGGATTGGCCATAGAAGTTAATCTACTACTGTACAGATGCTTTAAGACAATGCTCTATTGTAAAACCACTACAAAAATACATTTGACTTGACTTGTCAAACACATCTAAGAGGGTAACAAATCTGCACACAGCATATCTAACTAAGGATTGGTAAGCATTAACAATTCCTTTTTGGAGGTTCTACTTGTTCATGTCATGCTGTACTTCAAAATATTGTTTATTGTGCCCTCTCACACCTGTCATACCATCGATTTCAATCACATTACAAAGTCACCAACAAAGTAACTTTTTTTTAAGCTAGTGCGAATTGTACCCGCAGTTACATGTTGTGTTTAAAGATGCTCTTCGACATATCTTGGTTGAAACAGATGTTTATTTGAGTCACTGTTGCCTTTCTACAACCTTGAACCAGACTGGAAATTCGCCTCTGTCCTCTGGCATCAACAAGGCATTTTTGCCCAGGGAACTGCCGCTCACTGGATATTTGCTCTTTTTTACTGACTATTCTCTGTAAACCCCATACTGATGCTCGCTTTAAACAGCAGGTTGTCTTGACCATGTTTCTGCCATGTTATTGGCTGACAGGATATTTGCATTATGAGCAGTTGTACGTGTATAAATAATGTTTTTATTATTTGTACAGGAAAAAAGCATTTCTACACGAGCATGATGTTTTGCCATTCCATCCACCACTTTAACACCTGATTCCGTTAAGATGCAATAAGATATGTGCAGATGCCTCAAAGTCATCCATATTTGACAGTGTACAGACTTCTTAAAAGGGGAGTTCTTGCACACAATATAAATCAAACTGTGTTTATTTAATCTCAAACGCATTCCCTCATATTCTTGGATTGCACAATGCACAACACTACCAGGAAAGTATTAAAAGTGAACATGTGTCAGTTGAAAAACAATATATTTGCATGTCAAACCAAGTAAATCTAACTCTTTATCAAATGTAGCAATTCTACAACTGAAGGGCTCACGTTACCCATAGTCAAAATAAGTTAATCACAATGATTATAGACAACTGTTAAAATGAGTTATTGGTCATATATTTAATAGGCCTACTAAAACAAAAACAAAAAAACATTAGTCATGACCATTCACTATGCAGCTGTGACACACATCAAAAAATGAAACTTAACTCCATCCAAGCTATGAGGATTTATTAGCTGACTAGTTGTGGAACTGGCCACAAAACCTACAACTGCTTTTTCAACAGAAAATTTACGAGAGATTCTTGATATTTATTTAAATGACAGTACTGAAACATAAATATAATTATTGTATACAAAGCAGAGGTTCCTTGTGTTAATATGCAGTGGACTCCAGAGAAAGTAAATGCAATAGACAATAAAGACCAGCCTTTGCTGCACTACAAGAACTGAGTGGGTTAAGCCATCTGCTACACTTCGACTTAAATTACTTACAGTAACTGGCAAGGCTAAGGTTAGTTTCACAGAGGTGTAAGTTACAGGCCAATGTTAATTTTGGGAGTTCCTCAGAAGAACTCTATTTTCATCTGATGCAGCTACAACTAGGCAATATGAGCATGTGACATGCTCAGTACATCTGTAACTCCAGGTCTATAGGTGTACATGAGCCAGTCAATAACCATATATTTTTCCATAGAAATAATATATTTCAATACATTTGTGCTAACAGCATTACTACTAAGTAGCTTAGCTTATAAGCATATTGTTTCATTTTTATAACATATATTGTAATTTATCAGTTTTTTCCTTTTTTGGCTTCCTTTTTTGAAACACCAAATCCAGTAATTATTAGTGCACATACAAAAGAATTGAAATGTATAACCCAACAACCTAACTGGTAAATCACATGATGTTAATGACAAAACATGGCATTGTAAATTCATTATGTAAATTTTGTTGAATCCAGAATAAACTTTTTTCTGTTGCTTGCACTTTTATTAATTGATCTCATTATATCTTATAATGAGGACTTTTCCAAGTGCCATGCAATTTTGTTACACTGCCTACTATATAGTAGGGACATAAAAATGAAAAACATCAACATTTTGACGAGAATAATACAATCCATAATTAAGCCTACAACTTGGGGCCCAAACCAGACTAAGCTAAAAAGCCAAAACATGCCTCTTTCCCCTTAAGACCCAATGCATTAAGATTCATGAGGTAACAAAGACACATGTGTCTCCAAACCTCCCCCTGCAATTACTGCTGGCATCAGAAAGCCAGGGACCACGAACATGGTACACAGAAGCTCCATCAGACCTCCAAGGCTGTCTGGAATGACCTTGACCCAGGAACTGCAGGTTAGCGTGAATATTACTGCATTATGACCACGTTTTCCCTTGCTAGCAACTGGCAGCCCGCAAAGCATTCAGCATTCAAAATGAAGAGCTGGAAAACAGGCTGTGACCAGGTGAGCATTTCACCATTAGATATGTATACGATGAACAGCCGAGGGATAAATGTGGTAGGAAAATGTAGAAGAAAGTGGGCTTTTAGTGGCAGGAATCAAAGGGGAGTATTTAAAGTTAACTCTGTCCTCAAGGGGGGGTAGGAGTGAAGCAGCCTCTCGTGCCAGTCTTCCATTATACATACAGCTAGTCCTGTGCTTCTCACATTCCAACTGCTGGGTCAGGCTTTAATGAGGGACGGCCCAGGGGGCCGCCAAAAGTTGCAAGACGTGCACATAGAGCCGCCTTCCAAAGGAAACAAACCCAAACCCTCATTCCCTAAACACATTGTTCAGGAGCCCCACCATGAACACGCAAGCATAAGCATACATATTTGCCGACCAATGCAAAACTAAAATTTCTAGAGTTTACTCTTAAAAAAGTGAACCTGGTAGTCAGAAATCGATCAGATGCCAAATCTGCAGGATATGCACTCTGAACTTTTTGCAAATTGAAGGTTTTTGTTTTGAACAAAAGTAAAGGAACACAGCATGCTCAAACACTGAATCAGGAAATTGGGGTAAACACACAGTTGCTTCTGTTTACTATACCTGAGAAGAAGTGAAGGTTCCAGCTGCGCTGTGATTGGGTGCTGTTGCAGGAGTAGCTTCAGGCTGGCCCTCCAGCCATGTGATTTTTAAAGGGTTTGCTATCAGTCCAATCTCATTTTTGCATGCCAGTTCCTGTATGGGAGCACAACATGAGAAACATCATATACAATTCTACATATACTTGGAAAACTTGATTAATATAATTAATTTAATATTAAAGTGAGACATATATAATACTGTAATTAAGTACGATAGAGTAGACAAACGGTTCTCTAAAGTACAAGAGCTGTGTCAGAAGTAGTAATACTGAGAGGACAGGAGACGGAGATGCAGAACAATGGGTGTTTATTTTTCAGTGTAT
>JAVSBV010171336.1:0-13829 GCA_033117975.1 Parotocinclus spilosoma | reverse complement strand
ACAGCAAAAGCGCGTCAGATCACACTGGATAAGTTCTTCAAACGTTGACTGGAATTTAGTAAGAACTTTTTTTTTTTTTTTACACTATTTTGCTTCGCATGCTGAGTACATATACATTGTGTTGTAGATCGTTTCCAAAAACTTGTTTGCAAATCAATTTTATAATGAACAAAGTAGTGCTTGTTTGTACGTTCGCTATACGTGTAAATCGTTCAATGAAGGTTTAATAAACATTTAATATGTTACATAGCACGTCTTGTAACATAGGGCATGTTTGTTTAATCGGACCAGATGGTTTTTAGAACCAAAACGATCACGTCCCGATTGGTGGTCCCATTAACCGGAATCGACTGTGTTTTAAAATGAATATGAAGTCATTGGAAGAACCTTTTAATCATCCAAAAAGCAAAGAAGAGTTAAAGAAAGTTGTTTCATTACGCAAATGAGATACAAACTCAATTAAGGTCATGTATTCATGGGGGTGAACAGAAGCATGTTAAACTGGACTAGAGTGCCCCCACATTGACTGTTCAGTAGGGTGTATGGTCACCCAGCCGAAAACCACTGCCAGTGATGGGGAATGGACAGGATCAGATTATCCGGCAGTTCTCGTGGGATCCTCTTCATTTTTCTTTCATTTTCTTTCAGCAGTGAAATACTGTTAGCGAAAACAGAATTTAAATATTATTTTTGGGGTTCCCAACTCCTCCACATTTTAAGAAACTGTGCGTTGAAGGCATCCTTTTGGCTACCAAAGACAAATCCATTCAGGGGTGAGTGTGGTGGAAGTTCTCATCAGACCTGAAAAACGAGTTACCTCAGTTGTTACCTCTGTTGTTTTGTTTTTTAGGGTCTGGCACACCTTCACAGTCACAAAGTCATCCACAGAGACATTAAAGGCCAGAACGTTTTGCTGAATGAAAAGGTTGAGGTTAAATTAGGTAATAAGACAAAGCGATCAGAAGTATAATCTCGGCATCTCTCACTACATCTCTTTCCATTCCAGATGTTATTCTTAGTTAGCCTGTATTGTGTTTGTGTGTAGTGGATTTTGGGGTGAGTGCACAGTCAGACAGTACCATGTGTCGAAGGAACACTTTCACTGGGACACCATATTGGATGGCCCCAGAGGTCATCGACTGTCAGGGGGATCCCAAATCCTCTTATGACTACAAGGTAAGACCCATTTACTGTTTGCTGGCTTTCTGTCTGGTTCATGTGGTTTTAGTGCCGTAAACAGCGGCCACTCTTTTGGGAAGCCATAATTGGATTGTTTTAGTGAGATCGGACGTCAGTGTTGGGTGAAAAATCTGGCCATGTTCAACTTTGTCCCGGTGGTATTTGGGGAAGTTGAAGTAAGAACTCTTTTTCCACTAAAAGCTCTAGTACATGTTGAGGATCACACTGTTCCCCATATTCATCCATCCATCCAACCATTATCTTCCGCTTAATCCACACGTGGTCGCGGGCCAGCCGGTGCCCGTCCAGCAACTCTGGGCACAAAAGCAGGAACAACCCTAGACAGGTCCCCGATCCGTCGTAGAACACACACACATAGTCACATACAGTACTAAGGGCCACTTTAGAGACACCAATTAACCAATTAATCTATGCTTGAATAGTAAAGCCTGCTTTATCATTTCATGTAAATGTTTCTCCACTGCTCCAGAGTCCAGGGACTGTGTTTTTTACACCATTTATGCCAACGCTTTGCATTGCACACAGTGAGCTTTGTTGCTCAGGTGTAGAAATCTGATCTATAATGCTCTTGAGGAACAGGTTATAAGCTGATGTTTCCTCCTGAGGCAGTTTGGAACTGTGGCTTCACAGCTAAGCTGTTATTGCTCACATTTGTTGAGACCGAAAGGAGTATGCACCCATTAGCAGTGTGTGTATTAAATTGTTGCTTGTTTCATTTGTTAGTTTATTTCATGTCGCTTTCATCATCTTTTCATCATCACCATTTATTCTGAACCCTGAGCTTTGAGTAGCAGCATGCCTGCCGACTCGTGTCCGAGTCTGCTTTCCTCCCACATTCCAAAGACGTGCATTAGGTTAAAGTGTTCCAGTGTGAGGGAGTGTGTGTGATGTGACCTTCTCTGTTCATGGGTGGCTCCTATCTGTGGGTTAGGGCCCGCCCATGACCCTGAAGTGATGGAGCGAGTAAATGTTCATAATTCTGTGCAATATTGTGTGTGTGTTCTAGAGTGATATATGGTCATTGGGCATCACAGCCATTGAAATGGCAGAAGGAGCACCGCGTATGTAAAAAACACACATGCGCACACACACTTTTCTTGTTGTCTTTGTGAAGACTTTACATTGACATGTATAACAATGAAGCATTACTGCAGTTAATTTAAACTATACATACACGTACCCCCAACCTTAACATCAGTAATCTAATGTTTTTTAAATAAAAGTTGACATTTTCCTAAAAAATGGTGAAAGATGAAGATCATTTTCCAGATTTTTTTATTATTGTCAGGAGATTTGATTGACACAAGTATAGCAAGACAAAGTGTACACACACACACACACACACACACACACACACGTTCATGAATGTGTACTGAGTTCATTGAGTTCACTCTGTGTTTCTATAGCTTTGACTAATATGAACCCAATGAAGGCTTTACTGATGATTATCAGCAGTCCTGCGCCGAAACTCAAGTCTGATCATTGGTAAGTCAATAAACTGATTTATAGAGAGCATTTTTATTGCAGACATTATAATTCTTAACTGCGTTCAGTTCAGCCTTTGGTGCTTTAGGAGTCTGTATGTCCCGTGTTCCCTCGCTACTTTGCGTTTCACCTTTCGCTTACTCGGCGCTTCGTGCGTTTTCCAAAAATATTAAAGGAAAAAATATATCACGGATTTTCGCTGTTTTGCAGGTTTTTGCTGAACTCGATCTGCACATGCCTAGTACCTGTGGTATAGTTAACGTATACATATACGTGTATTTAATTAACTTTTACATTCAAAAATCATGACATTTATAAAAATATATTAAAAATAGTAATTCTAACAATAAAGGAATGTTATAAATTATAAAATATTACAATTTACAGTGAAGAGCGTATTTACTCAGCGGATGAATACTCACAAAAAACGAGAAGTAACACTAGAGCATCGGCCGCCTGAGTCGTTACTTTCCGACATGACAAGTTTTTATCTGCGGTTTTGTGTTCGCTGAAAGTTTCATTCTAGACTGAATTCATTCAAGCCCTACGATGTTACCCAAACGTTCTGCAAGTTCTACCGCTAAAATAGTGTCGAAATACTTATATAAATATAGTAACCCCCACGATAAACAACGAGGGTGTGGGGGTGTGTGTGTGTGTGTGTGTGTGTGTGTGTGTGTGTGTGTGTGTATATATATATATATATACATGATATATTATAGTTCTCATACTTCTACTGACTAAAGCTGACTGCTGTGCCTCCCTAAATCTTTACCACCCTCACATTTAATTTGAGCATTCCATTCATCATTAACTCCAGGGTTTCACTTACTATATTTACTCTCTAATTAAGTGTTCTCTGAATACCGCACCTATCACCATCCTTCACGAGATAAGTCTAATGAGCTCCTACATAACAAATATCAAGCGCTAACCTGAGAGCATTAATAGTAATTTAGGAGTTTTACTCTATTATATTTTTACTTTATATTTATTTTTACTTTACATTATAGTTCTATTAATGTATACTAATGTATATTAAGATTTCTTGCCAGTTGAGTATTTATGGGACCATCTGGGAACCTACAATTGAACCTTCTCAGTTCATGTTAATGATGTAATCACTTGCATATATCATCGTTACATTCATACATATAAAGTTCCATTCGATTCCAACAACTGTTTTGTCTGTACTGGGTGAGTATGTTTACTTTCTCAGGGTTTCTAAATATTGAGTTCAGTAGAACATGTGAACACATCAAACGAGTTCAGGATCTTCTTATAAATGGACATGGCTGAGGTTCTCAGCACCAAGGTGTTCGGTTAGATTGTGAGATTTGTTCCCAGCTTTTGTACATTGTTGTGCTCTGTGTTTTGCATTTTGCACCGTGAAAAACCCGAAGGTGCTAAGAACCTATACAGATAATATCTGCCTAGGAGACAGAAAGAAGTAAACAGACAAATGGACAGACTGCCTAAAAAGACAGGCAACATGATTTGATGGAGGGGAAAGAAAAAAACACAGAAGCAAAAAAAAAAAAAGTATACAATAGGACATGAAGGCAGAACAATAGACAGAGACAATGGGAAGAAAGAATGGAATAAACAAATGTTAGCTGTAATAACTTTTAATAAAGCTTATGGAACTTGATGGGACCTGTCTAAACCAAAAACATTCTGAAGGTCTCCCAACACTGGTGCAGATATTCTGCTCACAAACATGTAGGATTGGGGGATAAAATTGGGGGACATTTCATTGGGGAAATTTCCCCAAATTTTGTGAGTAGTGTATTTGATTGTGTATTGATTTTGTGTGTGTGTGTGTGTGTGTGTGTGTGTGTTTGTTTGTGCAGGACAAAAGACTTCAGTTCATTTATTAACAGCTGTCTGATAAAGGATCAAACACAACGTCCCTGTGCAAAGAACATGCTAATGAACCCTTTTGTCAGCAACATTGAAAGTGACATTCGCTACATTCGCCATGAAATCATAGATCACTGGAGGAGGATAGGTACACACACACACACACACACACACACACACACACACACACACAGAGCGAGGGCCGGAATTGGAGGAGCGAGGGCCAGAATTGTGAGACCACTTGTATTATACAATATTCTTAAGGTTTCTTTTTCATTTAATCAAAGTCTCCACAATGCCTAAATGTCTTGAGTCGCTGACATGTGATTGGCTGATTAGATGTTTGCGAGGACTTGAGTGTATTTACGATCTTAGTGGTTTTTTTGGAGGTACTAACATGTGACATGTCGTAGAAAAACGTAACAGCACTGAAGAAGACGAGCGACTGAGGTCTCCACCACATTATGCCAATCAGGATCAACATTACAGACAAAGACTGCTGGAAGAGGTACGTGCATGCATGCGTGTTCCTATTGGAAGCAACGACGCCTCCTAGTGGCGTAAACACGGCACAAACATGGTACCGTTCACACAGTGATGAATCCTAAAAGAGACTTTTGATTATGCACCTCCAAATATTTACATAGTCCAAGACTAGGTTCACTGCTCATATTAGATACCAGGTTTGGAGAAACTGTCTTCTACATTTAAACTTATGCTTATATTTGCAGAAACTGGCTAAAAAAATATTATAAACAGAAACCCTACAACAAAGAGCTGCATGGTGGCCTGATGATTAGCTCTGTTGTATCTTGATATTTCTTTGGGTTTTTTAGATAATGATCATTAGATGAAACTTATATGAAGATGAAATCTTAGATCTGACAGTGTATATCTTAGGTCTAAAATTGTGTGAACCCAGTCTCGATATCATGTTGTTTCTCATAAGGCACTTTATTTGCAGAATGCTTCAACTGGGGTTTACGGAGTTTGTTTTTGTGCTGGTAGCTCGGTCAAAATTTGTCAAAATCTTCATGTTCTGCACCATGGTTAGGTTGCAGATGATGAAATAATTTAACCAAGGTGAATTAAACGACAACTATTACAAAGCCAAACCATCTCCATTGACAGCAAGGCTGGTCCTGTCTGTATTTTGACTCCTGCTGCCATTTGTTCACTCATTTTAACTTTAGTCATATGCTTTCAGATAGAACACTAGCTTGATTGATTTTTTGCATGCAGCCAGTCCACATGTGCCGTACTCTGTCCTATGCAGCTACATGATGCAGTGAATATGTGAATTGTTAAGTCTAGTTTGTGATGGTTTACAATCAATACGGTCAGATTGCACCTTTTAGAACAATAGTTAAGGTGTTATCATAGATGATGCATTTTGAACACGTCTAATATAAAGCAGGTTACCTTGCAGTATACTGCCCCCACTGGTCATGATGATAGTGCAGCACAGAAATGCACTACCTCAACTAGGGACTATTGGCTTGTCATTATGTCTGTCGCTCTCTTTCTCTCTCTCTCTCTCTCTCTCTCTCTCTCTCTCTCTCTCTCTCTCTCTCTCTCTATCTCTCTCTCTCTCTCTCTCTCTCTCTCTCTCTCTCTCTCTCTCTCTCTCTCTCTCTCTCTCTCTCTCTCTCTCTCTTTTTCTCTCAGGAGTGCCATAGGAAAAGTCGGCATCAACAAAGAGATCCATTCCCTCCCCAGCCACAGAGTCCACAACAACACATTTCACACCATAATAAACAACCACCTTTCCCACAGTTTTATCATGAAGATCCGTTTGTCACTGACAAACCTTATCGGCCCATAGAAGTAAGTCTTTCACTTTCAGCATTATAATAAAAATCATTATTATAGCATTATTACAAAAGCAAATCCACTGTCTGTGCCAAGCTATTGGTGTCCAACACAATTTTTATGGTGTTTCTATAAGTTCTGCTTTAGCTGGGTTGCAGATGTATCAAAAGCTACACTTTTTCCTATAAATGGTATCCGTGCAGCTTTACCTTAACCCTTAAAAACTTAAAATGTATTTTCTGTTGCCTGTTGTATTAGGTTAGGGCCTTTGCTAAATGGTCTAATGTAAATGCACCATTCATTGGAGATGGAAGGTAAAAACCAGTTTGAGGTGGTGTGTTGTAATCTTTGTTACAAACAACTTTTCTTTTTTTTTTTTTTTTTTCCCAGAGATCCCACAGTTCTCATCAGGGACACCCACATGGTTCATATATGAAAATGGATCCCTCTGTTCCGTCCCATCACAATGTTCGACGTAATTCATCCTGCCAAGCCGTCCACCATGAGCAGCAGCCACAACAACGTGGCCGACCACAAAAGCAGAAAGCCCTTGTGCCTCAAATCCGTACTCCAGATTCAAACCTTCATCAACAGATTGGTCATGTTAGCAACCGAAGAGCAAAAAGCCCAAGTCCAAGTCCAGTCAATCGTAATTCCTTACGGATGGATGAGGGTCCGAGCCCAGGAGTCAGACCTCGCTCCTCATCCTTAACACCCTTCTCTAATGGTTTGGTAAATGAGAACAGACGAGATACGAATGGTAATGTTATGCGCAGGATGTCCGTCAGTCAGGAGTGTTTAAAGAGCATGAACGATTTTAACTTGTCAGCTTCTGCTCCTTCATCCTCGCTCAGGCAGGCGGTGAACCACATAAAACGACGCGCATCTGACTCACCTTCCGGGAACTTCCTCCTTGTTCCACAGTTGTACCTGAAGTGAAGAAGTGCCAATCTTGTAAAATTGTCTGATCTGCTACAGTTTATATCAGCATTGCTTAATTTGATTACAGTTTTACACACTTTTAATTACAGCTTTATTTGTAAAGTTTAGCTTTAGTATTCGAAGCATCGTTTTCTTTATTGTGTTAGCCTTTGTAGACTTAATGTTAGTTTTCTGTGTTTGTTTATCACTCACTGGGATTTCTAAACAAGTCAATCAAATGTTTCTCCACTTGGAGAACTTTTTTTTTATTTGAGTTTCTGTTGCATATAAAATGATCTCACCAGACAAAAAGTAGTCTACTGATAACTGTAATATAGCTAATGGTGTGTGAAATCTCCACAAGCACGGACCGCAACTGCGATTTGATTTGGCATGGACGACTGGACAAGTTTTTGGCTGTACCAAGAAATTAATTCATTGTGAAGTTTGGCCAGTTTTCGTGGATACCTTCCAGGGCATTGTTCCAGGGAGTCTTACAGATTTAGCAGGCAGATGTTACCGCTCCGGTCTTATATTTGTGTCTGTGTGCCCACTGTAGGGCATGCCCTATGCATGCCACTCTGCCCCGTATGTTCATAGTATGCACTTTTCTGTTGAATGCTCTGTCAGAAACTGGCAGGAATTCCAGTCTACTGCTTCTAGAAGTCAATACAGGTCCTTTGCAAGCACTGTTGGTAGACCCGTAAGACTGTACGCTTCGTCAGCTACACTATGACCTTTGGCACACCCAAATGCAACCCCTTCGTTTTGCAAATACTTTTTCCATACATCAGACAAGATGTTCACTGCATTGTACCACCTTGTCTCAATCTGTGAATCTCGTCGCACACCAAGCAGGTATTTATAGCTGGATCATCCTCGTGCAACGCCATCTGCGACCTGAACCTGAACTTGCTACCACCTTAAACACACAAGGTGACTAATGTTTACTGTAATGGAGCAGTGGAGGCTCAGTTGTTAAGGTACTGGCCTAATGATGTAGTCTTTCTACTGCCAAGCTGCCACTGCTGGGCCCATGAGCAAAGCCCTTTAGCCACAGATCCTTCGATTGTAGCTTGTAAGATTACATCAGTTGCTAAATGCTGTAAATGTAAATTGATTGTTTTATTCTACGACTTTGCAGTTTTCATCAGAAGCTGCGATATTATTTGGATCATGTAAAAGAATCATGTGAGATGTACAATGAACTAAGTTTGAAGCATTAGCATTAAATTGGCATAGGTCAATGAGAAGCTGTGACTCATTTTTTCCATTTTATAAACTGGCTCTTTGAGACTTTCCATCTTAAAGAACTGGACAATTGAGGGTGTCCAGTTCAGCAGATTGTAAGTAAAGCATCCAGAATGTGACCTGAATTTCTGAATTTTACAACCTTAATACTTCAATTGTCGAACACAAACCTGATGCAAGTTAAATATACTGTTCACAAAAATTAGGGGATATTTCTAAATAAAATACCCCATAATGATCCTTATTTTTGTAAACAGTGTATGCTAACATACATATGTGATGTTAAAATGGAATCAGATTCTTCAGAGTCTTTTTCTTGGCCATTAGTAACCATTCTAATTGTTTAAAATAGAGCTTCTACTGCCCAGCTAAGTGCTTTTTTTTGTCTAACTGTATTCTGACTTCAAATGTACTGCTTCATTTAGCCCAATCTAAGGTTTATTCTTGCCCAGTGCAGACAGTCAGTTGTCTTACTTTGAATGGGCACTTTGTTTTGAAAGCTTATTTTTGCCTAGTTTGTACTTTATGATCTGACCTGGAGCTTTTTTCTTATTTTTTTTCTAATTTGATTTTTTTACTTGCCCAACCTGAGGCTATGCATTGCCAAGTAGTAACCTTATTTTTACTCAAAATGGGATTCTTCCAGGCCAGACCTGCAACTTATTTTGTCTGTGGCTTCTACAAACTGGGGTTTTCCCATTGACCAAACTTGCTTACCTTTGCCATGAATGCTTGCCATGAATTGTTCTTATGCCAGACATGCAGCGACTACTCACTCAGCCTGGAGCTTCTAATTCCCAAATGGTCCTTCTCCTGGCTCATTTTTCCCAGGAAGTAACGGGAAGGCCTGGTTCTTACTTAGAATGTGGATTTTTCTTTGCAATAGATTCTTTATGCCCTTTATGTATTTTTACCAAGTCTGGAGCTTCTTTGGTGAATTCTTGTGCCAATATGAGAATTGTTTCTCCCTTGTGAGGAGCATCCTATTACCTAGAATACAGGTATAGAATAAAGCTAAGAATATCCTTTTTTTTTTGGAATTTAGCTTTCTTGTGTCGGACGTAGATGTTTGTAGACCAGTCTGGAGATGCTTCTTCCCTAGTTAGGGCAATTCTCTTACGTAGATCTTGGCTGTTTTGTTTGTTTGCTCCATTCAGCCTGGGGTTTTGCCCAACCTTGCATTTTGTTTTGTGTTGGTTCTTCTTTATGCCACATCTCCTCCTACTGGGGCTTCTTTTGCCCAACATGGGGGTTCTTCTTTCCCAGCTTGGCGCTTATTCTTACCCAGCAGTGACTACCACCGTTCCCCATCAGGCGGCTACGTCTTATTTCAACACTTTTGCACCAACGATAAAGCGTCTTCTTACTTTGCTTATTTCCAGTGTGGGGCATGTTGTCGACCACTAGAGGGCGACCTTATTCTTCCCCTACTAGAGGTCTTTAAGCTTAAAGATTGTGACTTTTGACTCACCCTGTACAGGGTGTCTTCATACAGGCATGCAGGGACTACTCACCATGGGGCTTTTGCTATCTCAAATGGGGTTGTTTACTTAGAATGTGGTTTCTTGTTTGTTACGGATCCTTCTTTTGCCCAGGCTGGAACTTCTTTGCCCATTCTTGTGCCAGTATGAGACTTATTGTTCCTCAGAGAGGACTATTCTATTACATACACATTCTATTACATGCCACAGACTTTTGTTTATTTTGATTTGGATCAGTGCAACCTCTTTCCCTTCTTAATCCCTTCAACCTTGTCCAGTAGAGGACGCTGCCACACACACACACACACAAACACACACACACACACACACACACACACACACAATCTGTAGTAGAAAAAAACACTAAACTAAAACTTTTTTTCCTGTCTCTGATTGGATAAAAGCTTCCTCCTCTTTCTGACTGGCTGCTGTGCAGTTTTTCTCATATAAAAGAGCTCAGTAAGTTTTTATCAGCTCATGATATAAAAAATAGAGCTACAGTGCAGATGAATTTCCACTCACTGGATTATAATTATTACTGGAGCCAAACTACTGAACCCACTGAGATCTACACTGCGTATTGTCATTTTATTTTCCTCTCCGTCTGAGCAGCAGAAACATTTTCAGTTTGATTCTGGAAGTAAAACGACTGCTGTTGTTTTGGATTTTTTTAAATCCATATGAAAGCTAAGATTTAAGGGTGCAACACTAATTTTCTTTTTAGATTTTTTAAAACTTATTATTTTGTAAATATTTTTATGTACAGCCTGGGCTGAAGAAATCCTTGTGTATTCAAGTTTTTTCAATTTTATTTTATTTATTTATTTTACAATTTCTTTTAACATAAATCCCAGTGATGGCAAATACATTTCTGCAGTTGAGCGGGTTTGTCCTGAGTTTTGTGGGTTGGATTGGTCTGATCATCGCCACGGCGACTAATGACTGGGTGATCAGGTGTAGATATGGCATGAATACCTGTAGAAAGATGGACGAACTGGAGACCAAAGGTCTGTGGGAGCAGTGTGTCATTTCTACTGCACTGTACCACTGTTCCTCCCTCAACCAAATCCTGGAACTACCCGGTTAGTATCTATCGCTCTCACACACACAATCACACACGCAACACACGCAAAATAGGGTTCTTATGCTGGAATTTGAATCAGTTTTTGATTAGAACCTTTAGCTAAGGTTTGTTTGTTTTTGTAAGCAAGCATTATTGTTTTAAAGCTACCAGTAAAGAAAATGTGACCGTGGGGTGATGAGATAATTTGGGTAAATTGTAAACCAGACATGCTGGTGCATTCTAAAGCAGATCATGAGCATTAGTAACTCTGAGGTTCTCAGAAACATGGTGGTGGTAGTATCATGATACGTTTTACAAATGTGTTGTGAAGATCAGATTTTGATATATCCATGTTCTTAAAATATACTATATAATAACAGATAAGGTCTCAGACTCTGGAATAAAGGGTCCAGGGTTCAAATCCCACCTCTGACAAACTGCCTCTGTTGGGTCCTTGAGCAGAGACCCTTGCTTGTAACAATTGTGAGTCGTTCTACATGAGAGCAGATGCTAAATGACATAAATATAGTAAATACAAGGTGAGTCCAAAGTCACAGGACAGTTCCCGTGCTGCGTCGTGGACTTTTTGCAAAGGCTGTTAAAACCACTGAGGTTTTTTGGTCGTAGCGGTTCTTCAGACGATCACTGCGTTTCTTATCGTCCACAGTCCCGGTTAATCTGAATTTGGTTATGAGGGATCTAACATTGCTGTGTGAACATTGGGGATCTTTCTGGGTGTCGTTTGTTGTATTGTTGCTATGATACAGCAGCTGCGTTCCCCGAACATCAGAATTATAAATTCCATTTTCAGTTACCTGTAATAAACAAAAAAAAAAGTTTACATTTCTGCGTTAACAACTTTACTAACTGCCAATCGATTTCTAAGACAATTCTAATAATTCTTTAATATTTTACCACCTTCCCATTGGGAAAAAACTTGCCCTTGATCCAAGATGGTGGCCATGTTCTGGATATAGCCTAACAGATTACATTACTCACATTATATGGTATTGGGATACATCATTTTCCCTTTTTTTTCTGGTGTCCTGTGGCTTTTGACTCACTCTGTACATTTAGGACCTGTGTGAATATCTGATGAAATGTATCCACAGAAGGATATAACATAGACGACAATTGAATAAAGAGTTCGGTACAACTTACACCATAAAGCAGCATCACAAATGTATTACTCAAAAAGCTAGTCATTTTAATAGCGATGCTTAACAACACAATGATAACACATTGCTAAACTAATGCAGGATGTAAATTTTGGCTAATAACTGCTTTTAGATATATCAGAAAACAAACGTAACAGAATTTCATGTCACTCTGGCTTTTGATTAATTTATTTATTTGATTATTATTCTCGTAACAGCTAAAGTATTTTGATCTGACTCACAAACACTGAACTGAACTCCTATAGTTTAGTCTCAGTTAAACAAACTAAATGAGAGAAACAAATGTGGGTGTAATTTTCTATAAAAGAAATACATTTTTATTTTTTGGGGGGATAATTTTAAGAAGATCATGACTTGGCTACATCTGAGCCAGCTACATTATTAAGCAAGATATTTAGCTGCTGCAGTTTTATCCTTTCTATTGCACAATTTGTAGCCATGTGTTAGCTATTTTGCTATTGCTCTTTTGCTCCGCCACTAGTTACACTTTATCTACAGTAGATTTAGCAGACATCTACATTTACGACCAACAACTGATAGATTTGTCATGCTAACCACTAACAAACACTAGCTATGGCGCTACAACCAAGATAACATTCATTATCATATTTATACTGATAGTTATTTATACTCTGTAGCTAAATGACTACGTTTTTCCTTTTATTTTTACCACGATTGTAGTGACCAATATAGCAGTTTAGCATTCATGGAAACGTGCTTCATTGCAAACTAGCTTATTTAATACCAAGCTGTAAGTTGGTGATTAAGTGAAATCATCTGAGTTAGCTTTGTAGCTGCTCTGTGGATGATTTTCAGATACACTGCTCACAGATATGAGGGGATATTTCAAAATGAATATAAAGAGTATCCTACAAGATCTGATCCTATCCATGCCTCATCACTGTCGGTGTGTTTTGGCACTCTTGGGTGACCATACACTCTACTGACCAGTCAATGTGGGGGCACTCTGGTCCGGTTTGACCTGCTTCTGTTCCCCCATGAATGTATCACTTACTACCCAATTACCAAAACTGAGTTTAAATCTAATTTGTGTAATGAAACAACTTTTAGTGGATTTGAATTTGCTTTAATGATGATCTTGTTTCATGAAAAATAATCAAATGCTTCTTTCTTTAATCGCTGCATATTTATTTTAATATACAGTCGATTCCGGTTAATTGGACCACTGGTCAATGGGACCAGCCGCTTTTTTAGGACCAAATCCTAAAGTACCGAATCAAATTCTATTAAATACGTGTAATTTTATTCGCTTATTTGGGCCAAAATTCCGCTTAATCGGTCCGCTTTTAGGGCATTGGGATGCTTATATGCCTCAAGTGGAGCATACACAGCGAATAAGAAATATGTCATATCCGTGGTTACCGAGGAAACTCTTCTGCTCTGGAATCACTACAACGCTCCTGAGTTTCTCTCCAGCCCTCTACTGCCACCTACAGGTATTTGCCTAACATTTCCATTTACTACAAAAAAGTAGCCACAAAAGCGGGTCAGATCACACTGGATAAGTTCTTCAAACGTTGACTGGAATTTAGTAAGAACTTGTTTTTTACAGTA
>JAVSBV010171308.1:0-13831 GCA_033117975.1 Parotocinclus spilosoma | reverse complement strand
AACTTGAGGCTTGTTTTTTTTGTAGTAAATGTAAATGTTAGGCAAAGACCTGTAGGTGGCAGTAGAGGGCTAAAAAGAAACTCCGGAGTTTTCGGGTAGTGATGCCAGAGACGAAAAGTTTTTTCACCGATATTACATACTGTACACGTTCTTTGGTCTGATTAAGCGTAATTTTGGTCCAAATAAGCGAATAGCATTACACGTATATAATAGGATTTGTTTCGGTACTTTAGGATTTGGTCCAATTAACCAGAATCGACTTTATATGGTCCTGGATTCATATAAATAAGTCCCAGAACGCATGTGCTCCAAATATTGTGTGAGATTTATTGTATCTTGTTGCAGCAGCACAATGGAAGCACCGGTGTTGTGCCCCTGATTGTTACAGTATGTATGCCGTGTTTTAGGTTTTCCTCTTTTCACATTCAGTCCTACACAGTACCTAAATATGTTTCGTTCCTCTGGCCACCAAACGAAAAGTATTCAAACCAAAACTGAAACAAAAAGTACAATATCTCGAAAAGACAGGCTCAGTCGAAATTTTAAATCATACTGTAGAGTAACTGAAATCCTATTATTATCAATGTGTAATTTATCCAGTAAATTAAAAAGACTGTTCATATCTTCGTCGATAATAAGTGTGCACGGTTCACTGAGAGTGTGATATCTGCTGAGAGATCTGGGAGATTCTGTGGCTGCCCGATTCCATCGCGATTCCTCCTTTTCTCTCTGGAGGGGAAATGAGAGCGAACTCACATGCCGGCTTGGCTTGGGACTGCTGTCCTGTATACATCAGTCATTTACTGTTAAAAGACTGTAAAAAAAAGTGCTTTAATTGTACTTGTAGTTTAAAAGCAAGGTCCTGTTTTAGCTTGTATTGATCAGAAGGATCTTATTGACCTTCAACTTGGACTTTCAGGTTGTTAAAACATATTGGTTGGGTAGGATTCATGTTATTTAAGTTCAGAATATACCCCCGATTCATCTAGCATTTTAGGCTCACCGAGGGAAGTGCAACGATGGAGCAGATAATGCTGGTGTGACTGGAGTGCCATGGAGTTCAGTTCCTGCCTTCAGAATTTCTTTAACAGATTTAGCTCATTGTTTCAGAGGAAAGACTTTGGCTCTGTGTTATGAACCTGCTAACTAAGTTCAAAAGCCATATTTTTGAGCGTCTTTAATCACCTTTGTTAGAGGTTTGAGTAAACCTTTTTACAGATGTTTTCTCTGTAGTATCTGACTGCCTTTTTTTGACCAAAGGTTTATTATAGCGCGCGTGCGATCACAACTTAAAACAGAACACGTGGAGTCGTAATCTTCTGTTTTTGTGTCCTTGTGAAGGCAGGGAGTTTGTGGCGCCCACTTGTGGTCAGATGTGTGTAAAACACTGGAATGCTGACTGGATTAGAGGATTATATATTTAGAGGCGTCTCCCCAGCACGCTGTAAATAGACAGATGGAGGCCCTGTCTTGAGCAGGGCACAGATGTTCATATTTTCTCTCACAACAACAACAAAATCTAGTTTGTTTTCGTTTGCTTTTCAGTTCATCCAAGCACCACAAATAAATTCAAAATAAATCCTAATTCTGCTCGATTCGCAAATCAGCAGTACGGTACAATTCTGGATTCTCAACCCTTATGAACCACGTTTAAAGCGAGTTCATGTTCCACATCTGACTAGGTCATTTCTGAGGTGATATGTTCTGGTGAATCATTTAACCGCCTCGGATCAAACGTCACATCTTGAGTGTAATCCCGGACCCACAGCAGCAGTTTATTTTACGTACTGGAGAGCCTTGTCAGGACGCCGGATTAGTGCCTGTGGTATGCTGCGTCTCAGAATACCCCTCTCCCTCCAGCCACGCCCTTCCACCCTTCCGAACTGCTCTGTCTCGCCGTCTATTAACACCCCCACCTCCCACTCACCACTTACTAACCCTTGAGTCTTTTCCCCACCTCTTATTGTGGGACAGGGTGGAGCTACGACTATAGCTAAAGATTTTAAGTGGACCTGCCCAGGCAATTTTGGAGCTGTTGGTGGTGTTTCACAGTTTAGTAGCCAAGATGTGGTAAGAGTGGGGTTTGATTAAGCCTCAGTGTAACTGCATGGTTTGGATTACACCAGTTTGCCTTGGTCTGTCAAACAAATGCAATCATTTAATCTAAACAACAATGATGATGCCATAAAACAATGAAGAATACAAACATTACCTCTGCTTGTATTTATTATTGACCTCATGCAGTTGAAATGCTCTCACGTGCCTGCCTTCTGCCCAGAAGATAGAACATTATCAGTGTTGCATCCAAGCTCCCAGTCTACCTAGAGCAATAACAGTCGCTTTAGATAAGAGCTTAGTGCCATGAATGCAAATGTAACATCATATAGAGTACTGTGCAAAAGTATTGGGCCACTATTAGATTTGTTGTACATCGTTGACAATTGCAAACTAATTGTTACTCTTCATTCCTCTTTTCCACTGATACTCATTCCAATCTTCCAATGCTTTTCACCCTGTTTCCCTTCCCCAAAAAAGTGTTTTTTAGCTTTAGGACTAAGCTGCCATATCCTGCTACTGTTCAAGTGTAAGTGGATCTCTAAAACAATGGTATGTGTAATGTAATGGTGGCTTAAGACTTTTGCACTGTGCTGCTTTTAATGTGCATTTGGCACAGAAATGTGATTGAACAGTTTGGAACCCTATTAGATAGTGTGTGTGTGTGTGTGTGTGTGTGTGTGTGTGGGTGGGTGGCACATACAGTATTTGGCTCCTTAAGTACTTACAAGGACTAATGCATTTCAATTTGATGTTATGCAGATATTATTATGTAATTGCTTTCTGTATGTAGTACGTGTGTGTGTGTGTGTGTGTGTGTGTCTTCTTTCCCTTGGGGCCTGTCACCTAATGTCAGCTTCAAAACCCTGCCTCGCTCCATTGAGCAGTATCTCGCAGCCCCAGGCCCCGGTGACGCTGCAGTGGACGCAGGAACGGACGCGGGTGACAGAGAGTCCCACAGATAGGACACAGGATCTCCTTCATTTCCTCTATGTCTGTTTGGCTGCCTAACCTTTTCGTAGCTTTACGCTCTTTTTACGCTGGAGAATACAGTCTTGGTTTTGCAAATGAAAATAAGCGAATGTATAGGAAACTATTTTTTGATAGTCCACCAGTGTTTTAAGTGATCTCAGGTCTTAACAAGAGAGAAAAAGTTTAGAGAAATTCATTTGGAAAATAAAAAAAGCATCATTTTCCCAAATAATAAAGAAGCTCACATAACAGATTTTAGTCCCTGTTTAACTACTTATTAACTTAAAATTAAATCAAGTCATGATTTTGTTACTCTTATTACTCAGATTTATTTGTATAGCGCTTTATACAATGGCGAATTGTTATAAAAGAGATTTACAAATTTGGATTATGTTCCAATATCTTAGGCCAATCCCAAATTGAGCAAGTCAAGGGCAACGATTGAAAGGAAAAGGAAAATCTCCCTAAACATGATAAGGATGAAAGCTTGAGAGAACCAAAACTCAGAAAGAGACCCATGATCAAGACGAGCTGCTGACGCTCAAACCGAGCATCAGAAAGGGGAAGAAAGATGATTCTAGTGACTTTGAACATGCCATGGGTGGTAGTGCTAGACGAGCTGCTTTGAGTGTTTTAGATCTACTGATCTGCTGGGATTTTCACACACAGCGCCATCTCTAGGCTTTACAGGGAATGGTGTGAAAAAGAAAAAGAAAATTAAAATATCCAGCGAGGGCAGTTCATTTACATTTACGACATTTAGCAGACGCCGGGTTGTAGGTTAAGGGTTTCGCTTAAGGACTTAGCTGTGGCAGCTTTGCAGAATTTCTGGTCCAGAGTCCAGTAACTTAACCGCTAGGCTACCACGGTGCCCTGTGCAAAAGTGCCTTGTCAATGTCGATTGGAAGACCAACAGAACAACAAACTGAACAAAAACTTGATGAAACTATCATGTCAATATGGATCAAAATCTCAGGAACCTGTACTGGGAAGGTGTATTTATTTCAGGTTTCACATGCTTTTCTTGGTCAGCATTGTGTTCGTTTCAGACCTGTCCCTGGGGAATGTAAGTCCAACTCAAGGCAGCCAGGGGGTTTTGGAGCCAACGGGGTACGACCAGTCTGCTTTCCCTTAGGCTCCCTTAAACAGCTGTGCCATTCGAGCACCCATCATATGTAGTAAAGACTTCCAAATTTCCACCTTATATGAAATATATTAAGATCTACATAAATAGAGACAGAGTAAAGTCAGTAAGGTCTAAAATGCTTCCTGGATTAAAGTGTGAAAGTAAATAGAGGGTGACTACGTTCCATCGTGTTTTGTTCTTTATTAGTGTACAGGAACATACTGGCAAGTGCATTTGTGCCTGTGGGACTTGTGTGTAGTTGTGTGATTGTGCACAGGGTACCACTTGTATAATAGGGCCAAGCCTGCTGTAAAAAAGGCATTTGTGTGTGTCTGCTAGAGTAAGTGTCTAGGGTTAATCAGCAGGTCACGGCCACTGTATTATTCATTTGTGCATAATACCCACCTGCTGTCCTGCTGAACCCTGGCAGCAACTGGGCCCACCAGAATGGAAATTTAGAGCAGTAGAAAGAAAGATTTGATCTTTAGCGTGTTCTAGTGC
Organism: Parotocinclus spilosoma; assembly: GCA_033117975.1. Classification (NCBI taxonomy): domain Eukaryota; kingdom Metazoa; phylum Chordata; class Actinopteri; order Siluriformes; family Loricariidae; genus Parotocinclus; species Parotocinclus spilosoma. Next base: position 9,177 of record JAVSBV010171308.1, on the reverse strand, counting down.
CGGTTTAGTCGTTTGTCTCAAGTCATTTCAGACACACTTTACATGTGTGCTTAATTTAATTTTCTTCGCCTGAAGCAGTGCTATTTTTAGAGCCACTCCATTCATAAGTACAGTTACATAAGATCCATAATATTTGAACACGCTTTACTCGTCACTGTACAATCACAGCATCATGTTTTCAATCCCAGAGTGCCAGGTCTGATTACGATTTTTACCTTTCCTGAACAGGAGTGTTTACCTCTCTAAATACAGGCCTTTTCAAACACTTGGGCTGATTTTCTAAGTGAATTAAATGAACATTTTCCTTGAGAGGTTTTGTTGCCTTTTCTTCACTTAGAAATGAAGTCAATGAAAAACATGTAATTTGGCCAAAGGTGCCCAAAGGTTTGTGCAATTTTGGATGTTTCCACAGCAGGGGCACAGAGTGCAAGGCGAAAACCAACCCTGGACATTCACATTTACAGCATTTAGGAGACGCCCTTATTCCGAGCGACTTACAATTAGTACAGTCTTACAATCCAAACAATTGTGGGTTAAGAATCTTGCTCAGGGACCCAACTGTTGCAGAGGTGTGATTTGAACCCTGGACCTTCTGGTCCATAGTCCAGTACCTGAACTACTAGGCCACCACAGTCCCCACAGCCCTATTGCCCATGGACCATCGCAGGGCACTGGGACAATTTGAATTCACCAGTTACCCTGTCATGCTATTTCAATATTGCAGGAGATGAGATGAGAGTAGCTGGAGGAAACCCATGCGAACAGGGAGAACATGCTAACTATTTTGGTGTATATACTGTCCAGTGGCTGCGGTGGCCTAGTGGTTAAGATGCTATACTGTAGACCAGAAGGTCCGAGGTTCAAATCTGCCAAGCTGAAACTGTATCTGCAGAATTCACTCTGTCCATAAAACCACTCAATGGGACCCAAATTGTTAGTTGCTCTGGTTAAGGGAATCTGCTAAATGTGTAGAAACAACAGTGACCTTTTTGTTCAGACTTAGTAGTTTGGTAATTAAATGACTGGACTGTGGGCCAGAAGGTCCTGGGTTCGCATCTCACCTCTGCTGACCTTGTTGGCTCCTAGAGCAAGACCCTTAACCCCCAATTGCTGCTGAGACCCCTGTGACCCTAGTTTAGGTTAAGAGGGTATGGAAAGTGAGAGAGAGAGTGAGAGAGAGAGAGTGAGAGAGAGAGATAGAGAGAGAGTGAGAGAGAGAGAGAGACAGAGTGAGAGAGAGACAGAGTGAGAGAGAGAGATAGAGACAGACAGAAAGAGAGAGCGAGAGAGAGAGAGAGAGACAGAGTGAGAGAGAGATAGAGAGAGAGGGAGATAGAGACATACAGAAAGAGAGAGAGAGAGTGAGACAGAGAGAGAGAGAGAGACAGACGGACAGAGAGAGAGACAAAGACACAGAGAGAGAGAAAGACAGACAGAGAGAGACAGAGAAAGAGAGAGAGAAATTCGTTGTAGTTTTAAACAGATAATAGACTATAAACAGTACATGTACTATATAAAGGGAAACATGCTGCACTGTGTTGCACCTGTTCAAGGCCGCGCGATTCACGCACGCCACGCCCCTGCACGCTAAAATCTGGCTGCTGATTGGCTGACTGCAGTTGTCGTGCTTTAAAAGCCACGTCCCGGTGCGCGCGGACCTGAGGGCGGGATGTTTGTGGCTGAGGAGGAGCGCATGAGCGCTGCTTCTGAACTAACGGTCAGCTGAGAGAACCGGAGGTTTCATTTAAATATGTCGTCTAAAAGAGCACAGAATAGCTCCTAGAACAGGGCGAACTATGTTAATGAAGGCGTGTTGTTTTCTTTTGAAGCGGAGAGTCGGCTGTTTGTGAGTTTAAACGTTTAACCGCCTGTCAGATCCGGACCGAACGGTTAGGGTTTCGACAAATGTCATGAATGGAGTTGCTTTCTGCCTTGTTGGAATACCTCCGGACCCACAGAGTGAAGTAAGTTCCTCAGGAATAGTTTAAAAGTGTAGATTTTACTGATGTGTTTGTGACCGTGTTCGTGTTATAGCGCTTCAGTTACAGTGTAACGCAGAGATTGGGGTCACGTGACACACCTCAGCCAAACTGACCCTGACCTTAACGTTAACAGATAATAAATACCAGTCACTGCATATGAATTGTCATGTTAAATAAAATACTAAATAATCAAATCTACCCAGTGTTTAGTTAGACGAATTTGTTCAGCGGCCGGGAGGAAATTGACATTTGTTGTACTTTTGATTCCGTAACGACGGACTGCTGAAAAGGTGACACTGACCAAAATACTTAAGAATTAAATTATTTATTACAATTATTTTTTGTGAGAAGTATATTGATTATATTCATGTTTAAGCAAATACACGTGCACAAAAGTTCCCCACGTGGATAATCAGAGTGGACAGAACATTTCTATATGTGATTATATTATTGCAGATTAAAAGAACTAGGTCAGATAGTGGTCTTAATATCCACAACCCGGCAGCGGGGAATCCAAAAACCCTCCAAAACCCAGTCCCAAACCCCACCTCAAACCCCTGCCCGTCTGGTTTCTTCCATTTTATGTTTATGGAGTTTCTCCTTGTCGCTGTCACCCTAGGCTTTTCCAAATAGGGCCTTGAGTCTGTATGTTTGTAACGCTACTTTGACACAATGCTCTCTTGTAGAAAGCAGTGTAGAATGAATTCGATTGAAGTCCATCTGCATCCAGTGACTTACAGGACAGGGTCTGGACCCCGCCCTCCAGCGCTCACCACCATGACCATGATAAAGTAAAACAAATCAAACTTAAAAACGAATAAAACCGTATTCGTTTATAACAATTCGCTTACTTGACACACCTCAGACACAACATATTTTGTAAATGTTCACAAACCCATCTTTTTCCAGGCCCAATAATGGGGGGTCACAAACACAGCCAGTCCTCTGATCACTATTTGGTCTCAAACTTGGGTCTAAAACCTTCCTGCCACCCGAGCACCACGACGAACATTTTTACATCGCTTCAACGCCCAGACTGAGGAAACCGAAGCAGTTAGGGTACAAAAGTTTTGAACCTTGCTTCACGTTCTAGCCCTGCCGAGCTCCCACTTGAGCAAGTGCGTTGATCCAGAGTTGCACGGATTGCAGGTTGGAAGATTGCATCAGTTGTAAATCACGCTGCATAAGGGCGTCTGCTAAATGACTGAGGGTAAATGAGTTACAGTGTCATCCAAACACTGGCCAAATATGTACACAGAAAATAGTGTGCAAGAAAAATGTAAATACTCACATGTCAGCCCACAGGGGCAAACAGAGGGAACATTGTGGCCATGACTGAAGCCTCCATAGAGAAGGAGGGGATGTGTGTCAATGCTTATTGTTCTGCACTGTACAGTGGTGCTTGCACTTGTTGTGGCCAGCTGCATCCTTCTCATACTTCTCAGCTTATGCAATATACACTGGAACTCCCCTTACCAACCCACCTTCAGCTTTTCAGCACACAGTCTGATATGTGGGATGATGTATTGCACCAGCCCCAGCAATAAAACACTGTGAGCTATTTGACAGCTAACAGGGAGGGTGGAACATGGTCTGCCTTTTTCACTTTCTCGCTTTTTCCCGCCGTCTGAGCGTTTTTCCGTGTCGCTTAAGAGTCGTAAGTCGCAGTGCGGCTAGCGCAAAAACAGCACGTGGTTAGCTTTCACTGATGCGCCCTAGATGTGTTGTCTTTCTCTGTGGATTAGAAGAGCTTTTACTGCATGTGGGAATGACCATACGCCTTACAAGTTTACTTCAGAGGGTCTGGAAGACTGGATCCTAACCACAACTGCTTTTTTTTTAGCAGAGCCGTGGTTACGGTTTTGTTGATGTTCAGCCCAGAGCCATTAGACAGCTGCTTTTGTTGGCTGTTCCATGATAGCACTGATTCCACTTCACACTAGTCCCGTGCTCAGAACTAACCAAAGTGTTGAAACCTTTCTCAAGTAGACTTTAACATTGTTTGTAGCTTAAGTCATCAGCGTTTTCATTTCCAATTAATATTTAAGAATTTTTAAGAGTGGATCTGGTAACAGATCTAAAAAGAATTGGAGAAAAAGGAATCTTTTTTTTAGCAACTAAACAACAAGGTAGAAAAATAAACTAAAGTTGAATTGCATCTTGTTTTTAAATTAACTGTTGCTTAGTGGGTAAATGGAGTACCAGTTCTAGTTCTTTGAGTGCATTTGCATTTCTCCCAGTTTGTATTTGTTCTCTCTCTTTTTCTCACTCTCACTGTCTTTGTCTCTCACTGTCTCTCTCTCTTGCTTTCTCTTTCTGTCTCCCTCTCTGTCTGTTTTTCGCTTTCTCTCTGTCTCTCTCTCTCACTCTTTCTCTCTCTCTGTCTCTCTCTTTTTCTCTCTGTCTCTCTCTCACTTTGTCTCTGTGTCTCTCAGTCTGTCTCTCTTTCTCTCCCTCTCTGTCTGTCTCTGTCTCTCTTTCTCTTTTTCTCTCTCTCTCTCTGTCTCTCTCTCTCGTTCTCTCTCTCTCTTTCTCTCTTTCTCTCTCTCTCTTTGTCTCTCTCTCTCTCTCTCTCTCTCTCTCGCTTTCTCTCTGTCTCTCTCTGTCACTCTTTCTCTCTCTCTGTCTCCATTTTTTCTCTCTCTCTCTCTCTCTCTCTCTCCCTCTCTATATCTGCCTTTCTCTCACACACACACAGAGTGACGTTTTCCACTTGTGTGTTGCTGTAGTTCTGTACTTCTATGTCTAAACCTGCATTTAACAGTAATCTCATTCATGAAATGCAAATCCTTTGATTTTTCAGAGAAAAGCAACAGTTAAAAAAAAAAAGCTAATTTTCTTGTCAGACGTCGTCAAGTCATGATGGAGCCAAAATATTACAGTAGCTAATTCATGCTTCACATTTTCTTACACCTAACCCCTACTTATCCTCAGTCAGATCTTTGTGTACTTGTGGGACCATTTGTTCCTCACAGTGATGCATGAACTTGACACACACACACACACACAATATAATCACATTGAACCTGTATGTATGGGATGTAATATAATGTTGTGTACCCTTCATAGTGCAGTGCATATTTATGCGTACATTATGGTTCACATCAGCCTGGGGAAAAAAGGCAACCTCATATTCTTCTTATTGTTTGTTACCTCTTCTCTTGAAAGGGAATATCTTGATGTCTAGCATTCGCACAAATGGCCCAAGCCCCCACAATGGAGAGAAAACAGAATGTGGAATTTGGAGCCTCTGGCAAAAGCAGAAACCAGCATCTGCTCATATTATCCCATCTTATGGTGTCAAGTGCTCATTTGAACTTGTGATACCAGAAAACCTCATCTCACCAGAGGCAGGATACTAACCAAGGTTTTCAGCACTGCTAGACTTTTTCTACAATCTACTCCTGAGACACTCTGATTTGGGCATCACACACACCTCAGGTGGGACAGAAACCAAGCCTGGCTCAGTGACAGAACGTGGGTTCATATTCCATATTCCATTCCATATATGTGGTTTCCGATTATGATTATTTCTAGTGGTCAGTTTCCTCCTCACCAGGGCTACCCAAGCCTCAGGGGTACCACCACATTACAGGAGGTCCATGTTTAAAAGGGTGAGTGTCCTTTTTTCTACCAGAAAAGCCTGTTAACCTGACCGTTGGTGCTGACTGACGAGTGCTGAATGATGAATGATAAAAACGTTATAACATAAAGTATAACTGAAGATTGATGAAGGGTGTATACAAAGTGATCATTTTGCTAAGATGCTTTATTTGTAATTCCCTTTGTCTAACACAATCAGCACTTTATGACGTTAAAATAAAGGATTTTGCCACCGAACTGAGTCATTAATAAGAGAGAATCTGACAAAGTAAAGGCACCATACCCCATTATTATCTAACTACAACGCCTCATGCCCTTCCCCGATTCCTGCTCATCTTCTATGTTTCATTTTTGCCCACTTTGTTGAGTAATCCACTGTACAATCCACTCATTCCAGTGGAGAAAATAACAATAAAGATACTACATAAATAATCAGAATGAAAGCAGAACCGAGCGTTGTGTTCTATTGAATATTCTGTAAGATTTGCCTGATGTCTCGACTTTGCCTACAGCCAGGTGTGAATCCGCTCGACCTTGTTTAATAATGGATGTGAAACTGCTGACATTGAGCCTCCAATCCCGGTTTCTCTCCCATGGGATACAGGCCTTGAACTGACAGTTATCTGTGTACATTGTGGAGTTTCCTCAATAGTTAACTTGACCTCTTGAACTTGTTAATGACTTGTTTGGATGTATAAGGGTACCTGTGTGCATGTCTGTCCTTTTGCACCTGAGGCAGTGTTTTTGTAGGCAGTAGGGCATACGCTTGCAATGTGGCTACGTGTCATGAAAGTAGACATTTTACTAAGGAGAGATCACATCCAAGCCACTTACTGACCCAATTCAGCCACGACCTTGTACAACCAAGGTCAGTTCCCTCCTTCTTAGGTTCATCCACATGTTGGTTTCAATTTAAAGCAGTCTGACATGCTCTTTGGCTCATTAGTGATGTGACAATGTTCTGGATGTCTGGCTTTACACTCTGTTTAAAAAGAAAATAGGAGCTACTCTGATAAGTGTGTGCAGTGACTGGGAGCAAATGAAGGTGACCCAGCCCAGCACACTTTACAAGCGAAGCAGCAAGAGAAAGAGAGAGAGAGAGAGAGAGAGAGAGAGAGAGAGAGAGAGTGGGCTAGAGAAGGAGAGTGGGCATTTGAATGGATTTTGCTCATATCTGAGAGTGGGAGGTACAAGGCAGGCTTGGTCTTGCCTTTGAAATGCAGCAGTGACAATGAGGCTCTGTCTCGGCCAAGCTCAGAGTGGGGCGAGACGTGCTCCTGTGTCGCAGGAGGGGCGGCGGTCAGAGGTGAAAGGTTGCACGAAGGGGCCCAGGTCCTCTTCTTGAATCGAGGTGGATAGAGACAGTAAGTTTGATTTCTCCAAAATGGTGTGTGTCTTCTGGTGTGAGGGCTGACAGGAGCTCAGAGAGGAGACGAGAGCGTGAGAGAGCTCCTTGTTTTCTCGTAAAAAACAGAGAGCTGCATTCTCAGCGCAGGCAGGAGCTAGTACAAGAATGTGAGCGTATGATGCAATGTAACAAGATTATAGCTTGTAAGAAAACCAACATTACATTCTGTAAAAGAATGAGGTTCGATCAACATCTGGGGCGCCGTTTTAACTCGGAACAGATAGAAGAGTAGCCCAAGAAGGATAATGGGATGATCTCATGGTATCAGATGGGGTAACTACAGTGCTCTGGTTCCAAATGTTAAGATTGGCACCACAGCGCCCTGGTAGTGAGCAGCAAAATAAATGCATGGCGCATATTTCATAATTCTCAGCGCTGCCCTTGTGACATTAATTGGATAAAGCGGGTATGAAAATGAATGGATCCAAGCTTTTAAGGGTTAAGGGCCTTGCTCTAGGGCCCAACCGTGCTGCTTGGTGGTACTGGGACGTCTTTAACTTCCCGATTAGTAGATGATGATATGTCAGCTTTGTTTTGATCTCTTGCCACTTGAAAATATACAGCATGACTCCTTACAGACAGACAATATTAACCCAGATGAACATGGGAAAAAGGAGCAATCACTTGGACATGGCCATAAATTGTTTAGAACACAACGATTCCACACAAAATTACATGTTCCTGCTTTAAAACAGGGTATATTCTGAGGCTGGTCTGCGTAGGTGATCATGGGTGTGCAGCAGATCATTATAGCTCTGCTATGTGGACACACCCATCTGTGTAATTTATACAGAGACCTGTTATCCTGTCCGAATCGCTCATAATCATTACAGACGTCTTTTGGGTAACGTTACTTAACAGACGTACGTCTGGGAATCTAATCCTATCCGAAAAGGACTTGAGTCAGGTTTAAAAGCTTCAAAATCGTTTACTGAAAAAGCTCAGCTGTATTACCTAGTAATGCCTCTGTCAGAACAAGACTGACTAGGGTTCCTCCGATCCTGTGCAAACTGAACATTATAAGCTTACATATTCGGCCCAGATTTCCAGCAATGATTAAAGACCATACAGTCTTTACATAAACATTTCAAACGAACCCTGGGTCCGTGGCAGAAAATGCTGGCTATCTGAGCCACTGTGGCTTCAGTTGGTAATAAGTGAAAAGGGCAGTATTCAGGCGGAGCAGCAGTCTGTGATCTTCGTCCATCACAGTGGAGACTCTGGTTTGAGTGTGTGTCCTGCCACCGTGACCGAAAAAAAAGCCGTCGAGAAATAAAAGTCTGACCCAATCCTACGCTGTTTCACCATTATTGCTCTAATACCACGCAGCGCGTTATCCTTTCAGTTTCAGAACTGTCCCGCCCTCTTCAAGTTGTTTTCGTTTGAACTAATGAGTTTTCTTTCTGGGATCAAACATTGTTTATACCACGGTCACTTAACTTGATGATTATCAACATGGTTATAGAGTATATCCTGTCTGGGAAATAAGAGTGCCGTGTAAATGTAGTAAATATAAAACTGTATTCATGGATTGGAACATTTTCAGGCCTAAATATAGATTAATTAGGAGGTCTTTCCTGCAATTCAGGGTGTGCATGCGAGTGTGTGTGTCTTCACAAGAGTGTGAAGAGTCCCTGGAGGGGGTCCGAATGATCACTACACGTTACAGTACTGTGCGATTGTTTCTGTGTCAGTGGGGGAGAGTCATAACTCAGTATACTATATTTAACTCTATTTTAATATAACAATGTATTCAAACGAATCACACCCTATGATCCTGTATATACGCCCCACGGTGTCTTAATTCGATTAATATCATTATAAAAGTACAGAATTATAGGCTCACATACATTTCGTTCAAAATTGACCTCCATGTGTGGGTTCTGTTGGGTTTGTGAAAAGAAACGCAGCAACCATAGAGCAGTACAGCGTCCTCCAGTGGTAACACACTGTAATTACACACTGCAGAAATGTTTTGAAGCCTAGCTTGTTTTAATATGTAATATAACAATGTAAGGATTTGTGATATTACTTTTGAGATTTGGTGTGTGCATGCTTTTTGGTGTGTGTGTGTGTGTGTGTGTGTGTGTGTGTGTGTGTGTGTGTGTGTGTGTGTGTGTGTGTGTTGAGTGTACCTTTCCCTTTCATGGCTGCCAGGCTTATTGGCTGTTTGGCACAGATATT
>JAVSBV010171307.1:0-27660 GCA_033117975.1 Parotocinclus spilosoma | reverse complement strand
TATATATTCAAAGTATATATTATTAGTTTTTAGCACTTTGGGTATGAGTAACGTGCTTACAAGCCCTTTTTACTTTAATTGTTTTTTATTTTTATGACTTTATATCTAATTTGTCAATATACTTCATTTTTCTAGCTGTTTGACCTGATTTACCGTGAGGAAACCCTTTTCAATGTGATAAAGAGTGTGACGCGTAATGGCCGCTCAATTTTACTTACTGCAGTGTTGGCTATCATTCTGGTCTACCTGTTCTCCATTGTGGGATTCCTCTGCCTTAGAGACGATTTCATAATGGAGGTGGACCGCCTTTCTGACACAGGTAACACTATACAGATTTGGTTATTGAATTAGATGGGAAAAACAACAAGACTTTTGTCTTACTAATTAAGTAATAATAATAATAATTACTTTAGGAAACCACACACGTGCACGCACACACACACTCTGCCGATTTTCCCCCCTACAGAGTTGAGAGGTCTGTATTTTTTATTGTAGGTACACTCTCTCATAGCTGTGGGAGACAAAATCTAGATAATCTAAATTCCATTGTATGATTTTTAGATAATTAATTTGTATTTTATTGCATAAAATAAGTATTTGATCACCTACAAATCAGCCAGAATTCTGGCTTTCACAGATCTGTTAGTTTTTCTTCAAGAAAACCTAAAACCTGAAAGATCTAAAGAAGATCAGTATAGAAGAGTAGACCAAAATTATGGTCAAGAACTACAGAAAACGTCTAACCTCTATAATTGCAAACAAAGGTTTCACTACCAAACAGAAGTTTTGTTTTCCTGTTGTATAAAGAAAATGCAAATGCACTTCTCCATTCTTTGTAGGTTGGAAAACTTGCTGTGTATTTGTATGAATATGCATATGTATATATACTGTAAAAATAAAGTATTTCCTAAAGTAATTGTTACATTAAAATTGTTACAAATTGTTCAAGTAGTTAGTATGAACAAATTGTCATGTAATTGAGCCCTGCATTGATTATGAGAATGATTTGTGCATTTTTTAGATTCTGACAGGTCTGCTGGTAGTTGCAGTGCAGATGGTATGAACTGCAATGAAGAAACTGGAATTGTATCAATATCAGATGGTTTGTGATTTACTTACGTTTACGGCCTATAAGCCAAGGATTTAGCTGTTTATATAAGCTAATGAGTATCCAGTAGGTTTTAGTTCATTATACTCTGCCAGTGTCCCCCTAAAGTTTATAGACATATAGACATATTTTATGTGTTTTCCATGGAATTCATTTAAGCGTGCAGGGTTGGTCATCATATGGCAGTATTGTTATTTAGTTATGCTATCTGAAATGGTCTGAATGACTATGGTTTTCGTAGTCTAAGTAACACAGTTCCTGTAGAATATAACTTTACAGGTGTGGCCAAAAGTTTTGAGAATGCACAATCTTTGGTTTTCATAAAGCTTCATCGGTTTTTATGGTGGTACTTTGTATTAACTCTATATTGTAAAGGAGAATTGTGTATTGTGAAGGACATTGCTGCCTGTAAGATATTACACCTTTTGATCAACTATGAGAATGTTGAACTATGTAAGAATGTTTCGACTGCAGAGAAGAATTTAGGGCACCCAAGATTGTCAAGCAATGTCAGGACCGTTTCCTAAAGAGAATGCAGCTATTAGATGGGGTTACCACCAGTGCAGAGCATGCTCAGAAATTGCAGAGGGCCAGTGTGAATGCGTCTAAATGCACAGTGAGACAAAGGCTTTTGGAGGATGGCTTGGTGTCAAGAGGAGGAGCGAAGAAGTCACCTCTCTCCAAGAAAAACATCAAGGCCAAACTGACATTCTACAGGAAGTAAAGGAATTGGATTGCAGAGGACTGAGGTAAAGTTATTTTCTATGACGAAGTCCACTTGAGACTTTTTGGGACATCTGGAAAAATTTATGTCTGGAGAAGAAAAGATGAGCACCACCATGAGTCCTGTGTCATACCAACAGTGAAACATCCTGAGGCCATTTATGTGTAGGGTTGTTTCTTGTCCAGGGGAGTGGGTACTCTCTAATCTTAAGAACACCATAAAACACTGCCATAAATAAGGACTTAATCTAAACGTCATCCATTAATCAATTTATTATAATCATTTTGAGATGAACAATGCTGTTTTTCCTGCAAAGTGGAGCACCATGTCTCAAGGTATAGGTAATAACAAAGTGGCTTGTTAAACAAAACATTGAAAATTTGGCTCCATGGCCAGGAAACTCCCCAGATCTCAATCCGATTGAGAACACATGGTCAGTTCTCAAAAACGAGGCTGGAAAAACTAAAACCCAGAAACTGATCAACTCCAATTGAAAAACATTACTTGGATAAGAATGCCTTTTTTTTTAAAGATTTTGCACAGATGCTGATATCCAGCATGCCAAGACAAATTGCAGAAATCTTAAAGAAGAAGGGTCAACTGTAATAATCTTTAAGTCTTTGCTGGATGTATTTGTCCATAGAAAGTACAAAATATAAAATGTCAACATCTTTAAAAAAAAGGTTCCTAAAAAAACTGAGGCAGCAAACTTTGTGAAAAGCATAACTTTCTCAAAATTTTGGCCACAATATATGTATTTGAGCAAATCATGTTTTACTGTCAATATATGAAAAAATACTGGATCCCTTAAAAGGTTGTGTTTAATTTTGAATTCATTTAAGCTAAATATATTGCTTGATTATGTTGTGTCCTTGTAGATGAAGATAACAAAGAGCGAGCATGCGACACATTGCTTCTGTGCATTGTCACTGTGTTGAATCATGGCCTACGAAATGGTGGTGGAGTAGGAGACGTTCTGCGTAGACCTTCTAAAGATGTAAGAACACATCCACATATACACTCACTGATCACTTTATTAGGTACATAACCTTGTTTTTGCACTTTAACCTTGTTCGTTTTATCAGTTCCACTTGTCATATAGATGCACTTTGTAGTTTTACAATTACAGATTGTTGCCGATCTGTTTCTATACTTTGTTAGTCTTCTGTACACCCAGGCACTATTTAACTGTTACTAGATCAGGTATAACACTAATAATAGATGAGGTATTATGCAATAAGGTAGTCTAATAGACAGAATTCTACAGCACAGAAACATGTTAAATCATTCTGTCTATTAGACAACCTTATTGCTCCACCTTGTAGATGTAAACCCACAGACAGATGCTCATCTGTTCTTGCATAGTTTGTGTTAGTCATCTTGTGGTGGTCTGTGAGGGTACTGACAATTACAGAACACAGTAAAGCAGACTAACATAATATGTAGAGAAACAAATGGACGATAGTATGTGATTGTAAAACCTACAAAGTTTTTCTATATGGTAAGTGGAACTGATAAAATTGACAGGTAAGTGTAGAAACAAAGACTTAGCTAATAAAGTAATTGATGAGTGGCCATTCACTACATGAGCTGTATGCAGACACGAAAATATAAAAACATTTGTTGAACATGTACCTTGTCCCTAGCTTTCTGCTATAATGGGCTTTTCAATAGATTATTATTAATGTAATTGTCTTTCATAGGCAAAGTAGCCCTAGAGTGTAGTATCAACATTCCAAATTCTAAAATCTGATTGGCTGAGCTCGAAGGCCGTTGTAAAAAATATGACAACACACACTTATGACTGCCACACCCATATCAGTGTGCCACTACATTTACATTTACAGAATTTAGCAGAAGAGCGACTTACAACTGATACAGTCTTACAATCCAAGGAATTGTGGGTTAAGGGCCTTGCTCAAGGACCCAATTGTGGTAGCCTGGCAGAGGCGGGATTTGAACCCTGGACCTTCTGGTCCAGAGTCCAGTACCTTAACTGCTAGGCTACCACAGTCCACTAAATTCTGTCTGGTAGCATATTTTAAGAAATTAAAACATTTAAAGTAAATTTTGACATATTGCGTGGCTTAACAGTGGATGATTGACGGAAAGAGATAAAAGACTAAAAAAGTAGACATGCTTAAATTAACAATGGTGAGATTAAAGAATGTAATGAAAAAACACAGCGACACAGAGAATGTGGGTCTGCTTTCAGACCTGGTGTAGTGAGAAAAACATTACTGTTGCTTAAAAAAAGTTACCAAGACAAAGATAATCAAATTATTTGTCATTTTTATGCTACAGTGAAGAAAAAAGGCAAACTGTATGCTTTTAGCAGCTATGCTGGCTTGCATGCGGGACTTAACAGGTACATTAACGACCCGCTCCTTAGCACGGAAGAATGCACTGCCTTAAATGGTTTTTTTTCGAAATATTTTTTTATAAACAGATAATTGTTGATATTTTTTTAATAATATTTTATGTTGACCGCCATTTTATAAAAGCAATAAGCCACGAGAGACTGTGCGTTACTGCGATTTTATCAGGAGTATCGCTTTGCGTCGTAAAACCACGATTCTCCGTGATATAATCGCAGTAATGCACGGCCTCTCATGGCTTATTGCTTTAGTCTATATGATTATAGTTCTCTGATTAAAAAAAAGGGAAAGTCATTCTTATCTCTAGGCCATCATGATTTGTATCTGCAGGAATGTGAAAATAGCTTATAGCAAGGTCTGTTATCAGTGAGTGCCAGCAGACAGTCCTGGGTTCTGTTCTCAGATTTAAAAAATACATTAAAATTGAAAAAGTCAGTTTTTATGCTGTTGCACTTGCTGGTACATATCGTTCAGAATTGGGTATAACAGAAATGAAAGGAACAAATAATTGTCATTTTAAAGAACAATCTTAGTGTCAAAGTTCAAAACAATGAAAGACCGACATTAAAAAGGATTACACTTTCAATTATCATTTTAATTATTTCCTCTTCCATTTAATTACAAAACTATTAAACATGCAAGTAAGATGTAAAGATGCTGGGTGTTGAGACTTGAGTGTTTCAGTTCATTCAAAAGATGTTAGATGGGTTGAGATCTGGTCTACATGTCCAGTCTTGACATGTTCTATCACACTAAACTCACAAATCATTAAACCTTGGATTTGCCTTATGCATGAAGGTCACTGTCACACACTGACGATTTTCTCATCAGAACGTGAAAGTATCATACTACTTAAGGCTTATCGTTTGCCCAGGAAAATTTTGAAATTTAAAAACGGTTTCCACTAAACGTGTGATTTTATTTATTATCAGATTATCAGATATCAGATCATAAAGTTGAAATATCGAGCCATCGTAAAACTGGAACGAGCTGTATGGTGTAGCATGTTCCATAGCTAAGTGGACGGTAGCATTTATCTGCCATCTGGCCAGATTCACGTGTCAGAATGTCCCATGTTAAAACATTATTTATCACTTCAGGAATGTCCATATAGTAAAGCAAAGCAATTTTGTCTTATAGGAATCACTGTTTCCAGCACGAGTGGTGTACGATCTTCTCTTCTACTTCATTGTCATCATCATTGTACTGAACCTGATCTTTGGTGTGATTATTGACACCTTTGCTGACTTGCGTAGTGAGAAACAGAAGAAAGAGGAGATCCTAAAGACCACCTGCTTCATCTGTGGTAAGAGGTTAACACATAATGGGCAGAGATAAAACAGTGGTAAAACATAAAAAGCAGTATTTTTTGATTCAGATAGTCATTAATCTTAGTGAAAATATGTCAGCAATATAAAGCTTATGTGATTACATCCCAGAGTAACAAATTACTTGTAGAATGTTTTGACTATTCTATTTTTACTATTCTGTTTCTATTCAAAAGGTCTTGAGAGAGATAAGTTTGACAATAAGACAGTGTCTTTTGAGGAGCATATTAAACTGGAGCACAACATCTGGAACTATCTGTATTTCATTGTACTAATACGAGAGAAGAACAAAACAGACTACACTGGTCCAGAGAGCTATGTGGCCCATATGATTAAGGTAAAATGCTATTTTTTTTATTGAATATGGGTTTATTGACCTGCTGTTTGACAAATTATACTGATTACACTTACTGAAATATATTTCTATTGTTCAAAAGTATAAACCAGATTAAAGCCATATCATGTGACTCATATCAGCATGAGCTTGAGAATTATTGCCACATTTGGCATATAGGTTGGGTGTTTTTATATAATTTTGTGGTAAAAATATAATTACTTTGTGGTAATTTTTGTTTTATCTCACACAAAAGTATAATTAAACAAATAAATTAACTTTATTTCATGAATTAGTAAATGTTTAATTTAATTAAATGTTGAATTAGTAAATCTTGTAAAAATGTTTCAACAGTTATAACTAGGATTTCCTATTAACAAAAGCATATAATATAATATATAACATTTTATATTGAATACAATTTGCTTTTAACAGTACAGATTGTATCAAAGCCTAAGATTTTGAGCCAACCCAGGTTTCAACTTGTGCTAATAAGTTAACCTTTTTTTGTTGAAAAAATAGAATCAGTTTAAAAACACTGTTAAGGTTGGTCAGGTATTTAAGGATTTTTGCTGTAACTACATAATATTTGACTGCAGAACAAGAACCTGGATTGGTTCCCCCGCATGCAAGCTATGTCTCTGGTGGTAAACGAAGGCGATGGTGAACAAAATGAGATGAGGAGCTTACAGGACAAACTTTCTACAACAATGAAGGTGGTCACACATCTCACTGGTCAATTAGCGGAGCTGAAAGAACAGGTGAGGAAACGCTCATTTGATTACCACTTTCTTCATAGAATGGGTAGTGGGCACTGACTGATTATGAAAGAAAATTGACCTGTCCATTAGTATAGGCTTTGTGTGAGGCACACCAATAGTCATGTCTTTTCAGTTGCTGTGAGTAGCAGGCTGCTGATGCCTCCTACGTTGTGTAGTACTACCCCAAAATTATAACAGCAGCTGGCGTTTGTTGGAACGTGTACTAGCACTACTTGAACATAAGCAGTAGGCCTAGTTATAAAAAGTTATAAAGGATATTTTCAAGTGATTGTCTTTTAAACAGCAGCTATTATTTTATTTACTAGAGCAATTAAATCTGGTACATGCTTGAGCATATGTTAAATACATTGTATATTGTGTTGTAGACTGTGGATATCCTGGGTATGGAGAATAGTATTTGTATTTCTAACGCAACACTTGTGATTCAAATTGTATAGTGAATTGTAAACACAGTGGTTCTTCCTTCACTGTCTGATGTCTAGTCCAGAATGGGCTTGTCACAGTCTTCTTGTCATTTTTGTTATGTTATTGCTTGTTTTATTTTATATATTAATTTATATGTACAACCCCAATTACAGTGAAGTTAGGTCGTTGCTTAAAACATAAATAAAAAAATAATAATATGATTTGCAAATTCAACCCGTCTTCAATTGATTACACTACAAAGGCAAAATATTTTAACTTTTATTGTTTTTGCAAATATTCACTCATTTTGAATTTGATGCACACAACACATTCCAAAAAAGTTGGGACAGGGGCATTTTATTTTATATTTTATAAAAGTTAGCTTAATATCATGGTTTTACAGTAATTACAGTTACTGTGGCTCAAAAGCCTACATTCTGTCCTGGGTGGAGCTTGTCAAGTGTTGAGTTTACAGAAAAACCCCAGTCGCTAGGAGTGTAAGTCCAGGCAAATGGGGAGAATTGCATAAAGAAGGGCACCCAATATGAATAAAATCCTTTTTCTACATAATCTTCTGGTTGTGTTTGTTGTGCAGATGACGGAGCAGAGGAAAAGAAGGCAGAGAATGGGCTTTGCGGATGTCCAAGCTGGCACTAATCCAGCCATCCCCCCTAGTGCAGCTGGAGGAAACCACCAACTCTTAAAGACTTAATGCCATTATCTATTCACCCTTAGTTCTCTGGATAACCAGAAAAATTGTAATAGTGTATGGTTATGTGGTTATGTGCACATGTATGAATACTGGGAAACTGGGAGTTTTGAGAGCTGGACAACGTTTTTGAATGTATACCTTAATAAGCTTGTCTTTAGCACTGACTGTGACAGAAGGTAACAGTCATGACTTGCATATATGATTTTATCATAAATTATGTAGCATTTTACAGAAGGTCTTTGTTGTTTTAGTGGGAAATGTTGTAATATACTTTGATATCATTACTGTAAATTATTTAACTTATTTGGATGTGCTAACTACATTTGTGAAAAGTACCTCAAACCTATTGTTTTGTTAATTACATGAAAAGCAGTAAGGAGACTTGGAAGCTTAAAATGCTAAAGATCTAGGAAATATAGAAAGGACATCATGTTTATGTAAATATGATTAGGTTTACATATTTTCTGTTTTATCGAAGCTGGATTGTTTTCATAAAGTCTCAGCAGCAGCTGGTAGAAGCAGTTTTGAAGGATGAAGAACTCAATAAAGACTATTGTCAACTGCATCTGTCGCATCACATCATAACCTTCTTTTGCTCATTAAGTATGTTTATAAAACTCCCTCTGTAGGCTTTTTATTATTTGTGCAATTGTAGGTATGTCTATTTAGTCACAAGTGCATTTAGTAAAATTTGAAACAAATGGTGTTGGCAGGTAATGGATGAAGCTCAGATCAAACTTTTAAAAAATAATATCAATAATTCTAGCAGTGTTGGTATTTTTAAACAGAACATGATGGTCCTTTCACCTGTGCACATTTCAGTGTCAGTCAGGCTTTATTCAGTCTATATGATTGGCTATTTAGATTTGTTTATGAATAAGGCTCTATTTGAGCAGACTTTACCACACCCCCAAGCTAACAATGCCAATTTTAAAATTTGTACTGATCCTTTATACATGTGCTAATATTTCTACATGAAAACTCAGTAAACTGAACATAGGATATAACTTTCTCTTTCTGACATAAGTCTTGAGATTTAAGACTTTAAAAGGTTTTAAAAAATTCTAGGGTTTAGAATATCAGTCACCATAGGCCTGTGTGTTGGTGTGGGTGGGTGTGTGACTTGGGGCATTGCTGAAAGGGTGGATGAGCTATTGCAGTCAGTGCAGTCTGAAGTTTGCCTACTTAACTGCTGCATCTGCTCTTGTTCAGAAGTTCGTCCTCAGTGCAGGTCAACAGGTAGGCAAGTAAAAATCTTAAAAACAATTATTCTTATAATTATAATTGTTCAGAATAATCCCATGAGTTAACATATTGGAAAATTATTTATATAGAGATGTATACTGCTCACAAAAAATTACAATGACATATCCCCTAATTAAATATCCCCTCATTTTTGTAAGCAATGTATTTAAAATCTGCCCTGTTGAACTTGTATGTACATGTATTATTTTTATTCTTTAGAAAAACAGATTATGGTGACCACAGTTTGATCATGTTTGGACTGACTTAAAAAGGTTTTGCTTCTGCATTTTTACACTCATGTGCACTTTATTAGGACTACCTGTACAAATATCATGACTTTATGGTCACAAATGCTAACAGCTACAGAATAGGGAACAATGTGATCTCAGTGTTTTGATAACAACAGCATGAATCCACTAGAACACCTTTGTGGTAGACACAAATTAGAATGGTGTGTGTAACAATTTTAACAATTATATCTTCAAATATAACAAAATGAAAAGTTACTCAATTGCTAAAGAAATATCAAATGGAGTTTTCCAGCTATTTACACTAATTTAATATGTAATTGGACTACCCTTTGCCCTTAAAACAGAGGTAAATATGTTGATTGAAGTTCTTCTGTGTACATTGTTGACATTTTTGTTATTAGTTTTACATTCCTTTTTTTTTTAATAAAGCATAATAACGCTTATTGTTAATGTGATAATCTAAATAGGAGTGCAAGATTCTCTGTTTTATATATTTTTTTGTACATCAAGCAATCTAAACTGTCCCATCTTGTTCCCAAGACACTAATTCAGAAGGCAATGGGGAAATAAATAAATAAATAGATCTGCATATTTTGGTTATTATGTTATGGTAAAATGTATGTAATACATCAATACATTAAATAGTAAAATTCATTTTATTTAAATACATGTTAATCCTATTATACACAATTATATCTATATATTATATCCTAATATACACAACTTTGCATGATACCTGTTTTTGCCTTATAACAGATGTAGCTGGTTGGTAGGCAATGACTTGCAATAACTCGAAACCACGATAAATTACAGAATAATTTACCTCCTGACCTCAACAGTAAATATGGCAAATGGATAAAGTGATATGTAGATGACGTTCAAGTGATGGAATAAAGCATTGCTGAGTGCTGTGAGGAAACCAACTGACATTTGGTGTTGAGAAAAGTGCAAAGGATCAGTCACTTGCAGTTTTTTTTATCCGTGTGCGAAGGTGTTTGTCGGCCTATTATATATTAACTCTATTAACTATTCATGCATTTCACCAGACTGTAAATTAGATCATGATTGTTTTTATTTGAGCTTCATGCTGTGTATTAGAGACAGGGAGGTTATCAGTTTTATGACGCCTTGTGGTCTATCAGAAGTTTTCAGCAGTGGGAGTGATGAAAAGTGTGAGCGAGTGCAACTCACTGATAAACTCACACCCCACCCAATCATAAAATGTCTCTAGAATGAGCTGAAAAGTGGCTTTCTTTTAGGGCCTTGAATGATAGTGATGATCCGTGCATATTGCGGATTTTGTTGTAGTCAATGTGATCCAAATCAATCTATTTTTTGGTGACTTATTTTAAAATGCAGTATTTGCCGTTATGAATTTTTTATTAAAACTAACATACCAAAAAGTTATTTAAGTGATTAAAATATTAGAGCAAAAGCAGATGTTTGTTGGGTAAAACTGTACAATTGAAAGGAGGCTCTAGTTACCCTGTTAGGCCGCCTCTAGCCTGGATACAAAATGAAATATACCTTTGTCATTGGTGGAAAAAAGGTTCTGTATGGTATCCTGCAGCACTTGGTATTTGCCCACTGATGTTCCAGATGGCACTGTAGATCCTCATTCATCACACGGGGAGTTTGGGGACTGTGTTAATGCAGGATGGACAAACTCACCATGAAATCCTTGATACTTGAACACAACTGCTATCGAATTCCAAACAGGACCTGGATTAGTTGTTCATGACGATACGATTCCTGTCCATACCAGTCCAGGTTTCTCTAACACGGTGGTGGATGGCATTGTAATGGTTGCCCTGTCATCACATTTCTTTCTGCTAAGCACCTGGTAATGCTCTGTACAGAGACAGTGGAGTGGAGTAAATTTGCCATCTGTGTCTGGATGGTGGACAATAAAATTGTTGGAAGTTCCTCTTGCTTGTCAGAGGATCAAACTATCATCTCTACTGGTGGTGTGTCTGGGCTTTCAAGAGCCGGAGTGCTGTGTGTGTGCCCTCATGGAATCACTGCTCCCAACACCTCCTAAGAGCTAGATCAGCTCTGTCATCTGTGGTAGCCTAGTGGGTAAGACACTGGACTATGGACCATAAAGTCCAGGGTTCAAATCCCACCTCTGCCAAGCTACAACAGTTGGGTCCTTGAGCCAGGCCCTTAACCCACAATTGCTTGGATTGTACGACTGTATTAATTGTAAGTTGCTCTGGATAAGAGATAAGGCAATCTAGATGGTGGGCAATTTATCAAAACAGACAACATTCTTCTCTCAATCTAATGATGCAACCATTTTCAAAGTCTGTCAACTGAGTCTTTTGTAGAGGCATGTGTATCAGAAAGCTAGATCTCTCACCAAGAAGTACACTACCCAAAATTTGCCTCTACATTTTTAAAGGACAGCAGGGAAAGCACTTTTATGCCATCTTGTGGCAAGACCCAATGTTAAACTTTCCACACCTGTAATCCTTTACATATGAATGAATAATTATTAGGGTATCTCCTTCCAACAGTGTAATAAAGCTAGATAAACTGCTTAGAGTATTATGAGGCATTGGTAATCTTTTATTTGATACAATTTCAGATGTGTGTATGTGTGGTGGAAAATGCTACCAAATGTACAACACCCACCTGATGTACCAGAATGTTAATGGTTGTGGTTTTCTTCCTTCTCTCAGCTGGTAAAGTCATGTCTGCTTTTTTGCATCACTGTCCATTTCTGAAGTCAAGCCCAGGCCCAGCTATAAGAAATGTGAGACGCTTTTTGGGCATGGTTAACCAATGCCCCATCATTGCCAAACAGATTTCTATAAAGGTCACCCAGAATCAAAATGAAAAAGGTAGGCAATACAAACAGGCAAGTATTACTACTACTACTACTAACAATTAAAGTATGTACAACACCATTTTCAGCATGAAGCAAATATATTAAGTGCACTTGCTAGTTCAGAACTTTTTGTTACCCTTGATATTCAACTTTATCTTTAATCAAACATTTTGTGTTTGTGATGTATGTATTGCACATTTTTGACTTCTTATTTGGAACCAGCATATTTCATTTAGGTTAAATAAATAAATATAAAATAATTAAATAATTAAAAAATAAATTAAACATTTTCAAATGTAGACCAGTGTAATGATACTCTATAAACTACAAATGGGACTTGGGTGGCTCAGCGGTTGAAACTCTAGGCTACCACTTTTTATATCCTAGTTAGAGTGGTGGTGCTTTCTGGTTAGGTCAGTTTCTTATGGACAGGAGGCCATTTGCGGGATACCGCTGAAACAGCAAAGCATGCCAGCTCTTTGATGGACTGGCATCCAATCCAGGGCAGGGTAATCCTCTGTTTTAAGGGGGATGGAGAAACATGACAAAAAGCAGATCTTTATACCTTCAATAGCAACTTATATAACCATTATATATATGTATTATTGATATTGTTGCAGGTGGTGGTATTGATCTTATTTTGTTCAACTGTTGTAATAATACTATTTAATTTTAAAATTACATTTAGGAATTTAAGAACATTACGAAAATATTGATACATTTTCAAAGTTACTAAATAGTGTTTATGTTTTCATAATATTCAATTCATTTGATTCATACCTGAGTTTTCTGTATAGGTCTCCTGCACTCTAAGGTGCCCAAACGCTCTCTGGCTGTGTCAGCTGCTCAGGTGGAGTCCCTGACCAAGACCTGTCCCTTTGTTGCGTCTAAAATTGGACTGGTTAAAGCCAGCCCTCAGGTTCAGGAGGATGTGCACTCAGAGCTGGCTCCTATTCCGGAAGATGAAATTGACCAGGGTACTGCTGTTTTTGCTGCTGGTACATGAGTCTATTTGATATATATATATATATACTGTATATACATATATATATATATATATATATACACACACACGCACACACACACATATATATATATATATATATAAATAATATATATTATATATATAAATATATACAATTAAATATACCTACACTTAAAATGTACTTTGTTCCATGATTATGTATATATATTCTTTGTAGGAATGACCAGCTCTGTGTTTAGTGGCCTACAAGGGCTTCACTCGCCTGTGCCATCCCACCTTTTCAAGGACAATATGGGTAAGTTTGTCATATTTTCATAAGTGGTTAGCTTTTTTACTGATACTAACATAATGGCAGCACAGTGATGTATGTTCTTCATACATGTGTTTTGGTTTCATCTGGATATTCCTCTCACATTCCTAAGACATGGTTATGCCAATTTATGTATCTGAAGTGTCCAGCTGTGTGTGTGTGTTTGTGTGTGTGTGTGTGTGTGTGTGTGTGTGTGTGTGTGTGTGTGTCCTGTGGAATGGCACCCTATCTAGGGTTGTTCCCACTATGCACCTTGTGCTGCTCTTTAGGCACCATCTCTACGTGGTTTTGAATTGAATTAAGCGAGTACGACATTAAATGAATGACGAATGAATTGAAAACATTATTGAACTATCAAATAATGGAGTATCAACATAAAATAATATACTATTTGTTTTTTCTTCCTTCACACTCAGCTGGATGCGGTTTTGACTACGACGACTTCTTTACCCAAAAGATAATTGAGAAAAAGAATGACCACACATACCGTGTCTTTAAGACAGTCAATCGCTTTGCAGATGTGTTTCCCTTTGCTGAAGATTACTCTGTTCCTGGTCGCCAAGGGTCACAGGTGTCTGTTTGGTGCAGCAATGATTATTTAGGAATGAGTCGTCACCCACGCGTTGTTAAAGCTATATGGTTAGTTGCAAATGTTTTTTACTAAGAATGTAATGCTGGAATTCATGTTATAGATAATGGAATTATAAACTGTAGCATCAAGTTTGTAGTTCATTATATTCATTGAATGCACATGCAAGAAAAATCTGTAAACAATTTTTGAATTAGGTAGATGTTACAAAAATACAAAAAATACAATAATAATAAAAAACAGTGGTCAGGAATATATACAAATTTTAACAGTAGCTGACCAGAGCATATTTCTATTTAAATTAGTGCAGAAAAACACGGACTGATATTTTTTATTAAACATCTTAAATAAATGGCTGCTACATTTTCCAAGCAGTAGTGTAGTTTTTTTTTTTTTCTAAACCATTTTAGTTAGATAAGCAATGATCCTTGTATAGGCTGCATAGCCTACAATTATAATGTGATTTTAGTAGGTTCAATGCTCTATACAATTACACATATGCTCTACAATTATGTACATTACTAAATAATAAATAAACAGTGTTCATATTGATTTGTGATTTGTTTGGCTGCTCTCATTACACTGAATCAGGGCATTTGTTTTCTCAGAGGTTTTATGCTGGATGCTCTTCCTGATAAAACTCTGCCCATTTTATCCAGACTTGGGACTGCCACTGGGAGTACACCCCTAGGGCTGGACTTTTCCCATAAAAACACCATTTAATCTTCAAATTTAACTGACCACAGGACATCTGTACCATTTCCAGCAAGTGGCTTAGTAGACACTGGCAGGTCAAGGCTGCTCAAAGTTCATTAATAAATTAGACAAACTGAGGAGAGGGGACATTGGTTGTGGTGTGAATGTAGGAAATGTAGTAATATATGAATGTTGTGTTGGTTGCAGTCAGAGGCCTGAGAGTTGTGTCCTGAATAAAGCAAAAAGGAGATTGGATCAGTGAAAGGTCGAACATATTCATTGGATAAAGTGACATGCTACATGAGAAGCATAATAAGAACTTCCTTTAGTCGTCAAGATTAAATAATTATACACAAAGCTAATAAGCAATTAAAGCCGAATACACATTTTGTATTCTTTATGACGACATCCACAATGTATTATGTATTAGTCATTTTTTCACATCTAATATTTCACAGGGATGTTTTGGAAAAGCATGGTGCAGGAGCAGGTGGCACCAGGAATATCTCTGGAACAAGTAACTACCATGTGGCATTAGAAAAGGAACTGGCTCTTCTTCATCAAAAAGATGCAGCCCTTGTCTTCTCCTCATGCTTTGTGGCCAATGATTCCACCCTCTTCACTATGGCAAAAATGCTTCCAGGTAATCACCAAAATGTGATTGTCAATACATCTTTTATTAAACTTTTAATTTACAATTTTAACGATTAACACATTGCTGTTATAAAAAATAAAGTATATCAGTTATAAAACGTCTGTGTTAGACAATGATCACATTTACTAGAGAAAGTAACTCAGAAAGCATATATAGCCAATAGTTAACTGAAATTTCATTCACAGCAAAGCTATTAGTAACATTTTACTTGCTAAACAGATGTGGTGTTTATGAATATTACCAAACAAAGCTTCCTGCATGTTCAACAAGTTGAATAAGCATAATTAATTAGCTCACCCTCACTAATAAAGCCAATTCTAGTGTAATAAATAGTGCAATTATAAGAAAAAAATATGTAGACAAGATATTACCTTAATTTCTGCTTCTGACTTAATTAAAATATACTTGAAGGCACAGTGACTAACCATATATTAAAATTTCATCACCTGTTCAGGCTGTGAGATTTACTCTGATATGGGAAACCATGCCTCCATGATCCAGGGCATCAGAAACAGTGGAGCCAAACGCTTTATCTTCCGACACAATGACGCAGGACACCTAGAAGAGCTACTCAGTCGCTCTAATCCAAACACTCCTAAGATTGTAGCCTTTGAGACAGTACACTCCATGGATGGTAAGTGATTATTTACATTGCAAAAAATGCACCCTGCCAAACTGAGAACAGCTTAGAAGTTTCTAATAGTTTTTGATTTACCATAAATCTCCAATCTAAACGTGTCAATATTAGTCTGATGTGTAACCTTTTTGTTGTGTTCTGCCCTTGGTGTTTATAGTCATATTTAACTAGTCCCCTTAAGATTGCCTTAATTATTTTGGGAACTGTGGTGGCCAAGTGGTTAACCCATTAACTGCCAAATTTTTTCTGAGCATTTTTTACTTTATTTCTGTCCGCCTACATCCCATCCCGTCATGCGAGTTAAAGCACCTGATCCCCAAATGGGGATCATGGTTTGTAATGGTTTAAGGTACTGTATTATGGACCAGAAGGTCTAAGGTTCAAATTCTATCTCTGCCCCAGTTGGGTCCCTATGCAAAGCCCTTAACCTACAACAGTTTGGAATGTAAGACTGTATTAATTGTAAGTCGCTCTGGATAAGGGCTATCTGCTAAAGGATGTAAATATAAATGTCATTTCAGTGGCCTGGAATGGTAAGAGCTCTTTGGGTGTACATAATCATACAACCCCTAATCAGAAAAGGCTGGCACGGTATGGTAAATGCAAATCTAAAGAAATGCAGTGCTACTTAGTTGACTTTTAGTTAATTGAAAACAGTTTGACCCTAGAATATTTAATGTTTATCTTATCGGCTTCCATCCTTCCATTTATCAATGTCTGGATCAAATACGAAAAAAGAAAGACCAAACATGGTTACATCCATTTCTAAGCTGCCCTTATTGCTTTCATTGTTGAATTACACCTTGTACCTACTTACTACTTACTATCACAAATTTGCAATTATTTTATTTGATATATTATTATTATTATTATTATTATTTATTTATATATTAATTGATTTCTTTTCTATGACCAGTTAGATCTATCTGGACACCACAGATGTTAGTAATTAGAATAAACTTCCTAAAACTTAAACACACCAGTTATAATTAAGTTTGTGTATTTATGTGTATTGCCTGGATGAAGTCATAAACCTGAATGCATTTTTTGATGACAGAAACTACTGTTATGCCTAAACTGGTCAGCATTAACCAACTTAACAGGCAGCATAAGAAGACCTTTTAAATACGTTTTGTTTCACAAAACATTTTCCATCCACCTTCCATCCCAGGAGCAATCTGCCCACTGGAGGAACTGTGTGATGTTGCACACAAATATGGAGCTCTTACCTTTGTGGATGAGGTCCATGCTGTAGGTCTATATGGAATGCATGGTGCTGGAGTTGGAGAGAGAGATGGTGTCATGCACAAGATTGACATTGTTTCTGGCACACTTGGTAAGAAAATATGCAATTGACACCAAACGCTGTGCATAATAAAAGTAATTTCATTCAGTTAAGATTTATTGTGTGTGCAGGTAAGGCATTTGGCTGTGTGGGGGGCTACATAGCCAGCACTGCCGCCCTAGTGGACACAGTGCGCTCCTATGCAGCAGGCTTCATATTCACCACCTCCCTGCCCCCCATGGTGCTAGCCGGCGCTCTTGAGTCTGTACAGGTGCTGATGAGCTCGGAGGGTCAGGCTCTGCGCCGAGCTCACCAGAGAAATGTCAAGCACATGAGACAACTACTGCTGGACTCAGGGCTGCCTGTTATCAACTGCCCTAGCCACATCATTCCCATACGGGTCAGTGTCTGTGGATCTGAAGCATACAGATCATGATGATTAATGATGAACCTTATGGTTTTGTTCCAGCAAAACCATAAAACTTTACGGTTCTTAAAACTTTAAAAGTATTTCATTTCAGGTTGGAAATGCAGAGAAAAATTCCAAAGTGTGTGACATTCTTTTGGAAAGACACAACATCTACGTACAGGCAATAAATTACCCAACTGTCCCACGTGGAGAAGAACTCCTGCGCTTGGCTCCATCCCCTTTCCATAACCCAATCATGATGGACTACTTTGTGGGTGAGTAGGATCGTATACTGCTCACAAAAATTATGGAAAAAAATCCCTAACTTATGCGAGCAGTGTATGTACAAAAAAAAAAACCCAAATTTACATAATTTGTTACCTGGGGCTAGTTTTAGATAAACCAATATAGTTGGATTAAACTAGGGGTTTTTCAAAACAGATTATTGATCCTGAGGATTTTGTTATTTGATCGGCCCTTTATTCAGGATTAAGACAGTGTACCAAAAAGGTGATAACGTATTTTACTTCTTTGCAAAAGAAAGAAACAGTTTTGCTTTTTGTTTTATTGAAAACATTGTTCAGTAAAATCTTGTACAAACTTAAATGCACGTTTCCATTTACATTTCATGAAAAAAAAATCTTTTCTCTTTGTCTAAAACCAGGTGTTTCAGTTTCATTGTCTAACCCCTGTATATATGTGTATATATATTGTGCACTCCATTTGGGATTTGTGAAAACAGCTTTAATGGCTGCGCATTTTATTTTATGCAGAGAGATTGGTGGATGTGTGGCAGGAAGTTGGGCTTCCACTGAATGCACCTGCAACAGCTTCCTGCACCTTCTGTGACCGTCCTCTCTACTTCGACCTCATGAGTGAGTGGGAGAAGAGCTACTTTGGAAACATGGAGCCAAGATACATTACAGTTGCTGCCCAATGAAATTAATGCATGGAGGAAGGGGTTAATAAATAACAAATACATAACAAATCCATACATGCTGAGATCCTCCTTTACACGTAATTATTGCTTAATACTTTAACTTTAACTAACTTTATTTATTTTAATAGATTATTTGTTTTAGAAGTCATGCCACACGTGTCCTCTCTGCATATTAAACCTGCACATGGGCACTTTTATTGTAAATCATAAACCTTTTTCATATTACTTATATCATGTTGTTTTTTGTGTTACTCTGCATTACATCACTCTAATTTGTCATCTAAAATGTCATCTATGGTATCATAAACATTTTAGTTGAACAATAAAGTTGTATTTGTTTACAAAGTGGATTTAGTATAAGCAGTAGTAAAGGTGTATGAAGGCTTCTCCTCAGCATTAGGTAATGTGAAATAAGGCAGTAAATCAATGCTGAATGGTCATATCAATGATGTGGAGAAAGTAGAGTACCATAACTAAATTAAACAAAAGAGACTGTTAAAAAAAGAATCTTTGCAACCAGTATCTATAGTTTGATCCTCTTATGCAGCAATAAAAATTTCTGGTAACTGTTGATCTGCTTGTAGAAATTGTTTATTTGGCTAATTTAATGTCACTATCTGAATCGGTAGCCATTTCAGCAACACACAAGGTCACATCTGTACATAAGGTTACATCAAGACTAGGGAAGTCAGGACATATTTAGCATAATAGATTAACATAACACACATGTCTTTGGACTGTGGGAGGAATCCGGAGTACAGGAGTAAAGCCACAGGAACATTTGGTAGGCATGCAGACTCCACACAGACCAAGGACCAAGGCTGTTCCACCCTGAGATTGAAATTATGATTACATTCTAAACTCACCTGTTATGAGAAAACATTTGTTATTAGATTTAATATTCCCTTTATATGTTACTGTAGTAACAAGTTTGTATAAGTTAATCCTGGAAATAATCAACTTGGATTTATTTAGCTACTTATGCACGTCTTATTTGTGTGAGGCCAAAAGATACATTACATTCTATTAATACAAATATGATGTTTTACTTATTACAAGTAAATCCAGTACAAATACTAAAAACACCTTTTTACTTTTTATTAAGTTTGAAGGTACGATATGCATTGTGTACATTGTCGGTAGCACCATAGGAGTTCCAATTTATATCACCTTGCATGCTAGTGATGTTTACCCATTCAACTTAATAATTTCCTGGAATAGCAAGCACCCTTGGTGTCAGCAATATTTTGGGTTGGGCTAAATTATTACTACAAATTGTATAACTACTATTGTTTCTACAATTATTCTAGAACAAGGTGAACACCGGCAAAGTGTTATGTTCTAGGTATGACATGTAAATCTGTACCACACATCTCTCAAACAAAAATAAATTACAGAAATTTTGTAATCTATGTCTTTCCCCATAACCATTCAATAATCACAGCACAACAAAAGAAAACATACAACAAAGGAGCCACTTTTCAATGTTGTTGGATGTCAACGGATGTTTTATTGTTTGGTACAGGGCAAAAAGACCACATCCATATCCATGCTGTCCTTAATTGCTGGCAATTTTCTGTAATAAAGACAAATAAACATTTAGTTAGTTATAATATTGTGAGGTATTGTGCTATTAGACTGGTTTATTTACAGGTAATGTCATGTGTTTATTTAAACCATTAAGACATTACTGAACTTACCTCACTGATCCAGTCGATGTAGGAGCTGACTTTAGTGAAGACAGTGGGCTTCTTTGGATAGTTGCAGCCCAGGCCAGAGCCAAAGCTTACAATACCATGGACTTCCCAGGCACCAGCAGAATTCAGCCAGTTCAGGGGGCCACCTGAATCACCCTTAAATTAAAGCATACATATGTGGATTAGACACAATAGAAATGTCTAAACTATGCACCCTTGTAGAAAGAGACACATATTTGTCACATAGAATGGCTTCAGAATAAAAAGCACTAGCCTAGAGTGTTGCCTTTAACTGTGCAAGTTTGATTTTTATATAATTTGATGAAAGTATATACTTACATTGCAGCCAGAAACAACACCATCTCCTCCAGCACAGACCATGGTGTCTATGACTTGACTGCCCCACCAGTCAGGCTGAGTGCAGGTTTGGTGGTCAACCACGGGAAGAAGAGCCTGCTGCAGGATATTAGCAGATACACCTCCAGCTACAGAATGTTATGATAAGAGACTGTAAACTCCAAAATAAGCAAATGTCACAGTCATTCATTCATTCATTCACTTTCTTATATGATTGATCCTGGACAGGGTCGCAGAAGATCTGGTGACCCTGCCTTCCAGCTTAGAGCACAACACAGAAACAACACTAGACAGGATGCCAATCCATCATAGGGCACATACACTCATACACACACTCACATACTAGGGACACTAGAGACACCAATTAACCTAACCTAAATTAACCTAAGGAAACCATAGTACCCGGAGTAAACCGGCGAGATGGAAGGACATGCAAATCCACACAGAAAGGACCCAGACCTCTCAACAGGAATTAAATCCAGGACCATCATGTCATTATGACTTATACAAAAAAAACTTAGAATAAATCTGCTTATTATAATGAGTACTACTGTGCATGAATCTTACTCGACAAGCGTCCCCAGCCAGTGATATAGGCAGGAGCAGCATTAGGCAACACGCTACCAGCCTCGGGAAGACAAGCAGTCATGATGGTGTCACCAATGGGTGCAGGACTATCCAGCTTCACCAGAGCGATGTCATTTCTATGGTACATTACGAGCAAATCAGATGACAAATCAGAATCAGTGTTAATTACTGTATTTGTTGTGATGATATACATATACTAGCATTATTCAAATATTTATTGGATCAACTAAAAAGGATGCTCTTTCTGATCAAATGCGTAACTGATGTAATACATTTGCTTTTTAAATAAAAATCTTATGTACTGTGGTAATGCTTGTGTATGTCACCACTACTGATAAATGTTTCTTACTGAATTAAAAAGGAATTCCACAACTCATGAACAATGAGCTGGGTAGCACCGATGGCCACAGCACCGTCTTCCTCCTCCTGCAGGTTGTGTTTGCCCAGTCCAACTCTGTATGTTCTGCCGGAGCTACAGTGCCATAAGAAATACAATCAAAATCAATATTTAAAATTACCAACTGTCAACAGATGAAACAAAAGAAGTAATGATCGGTGGAGATGTTTGTCCAGGGTGAACTATAGTAAAAAAAATTGTTGAGAACTGAAGCAATGCTTACCTGATGCAGTGAGCAGCAGTCAGAACCCATTGCTCATTGATCAGGGTTCCTCCACAGGTGTGGAACCAACTTCCACCAGTTAAGTACTGAAGGGAGATCTATTGAACAAGAATAGGTAAGTGAGTATGTGAAAGTGCGGTACCATCAAACATAAAAAAAAAACAATGTAGAATCTTATGTACTGTAGACTTTAGGGATTAGAAAAACGATTTTTACCTGCCAGGGCCAGCTGTGAGGACGTGCATCCTCACCGCCAACAACCCTCTTCAGAATGGGAGGGAAAGTGGGCAATCCACACCCATAAGCTGAGAAAAAAAAGAGAATTAATCTTAGCAATGCATGCATGTTGGTTTCCTCATAGCGAAAGTGAATTCATTAATAAACAATCTCAGCAGCAGTATGTGGTCAGAATATATATTGGAAAATAATATTTCCCAGAGAGTGGGAATAAACATTGCATTTACTGCCAATCTATCCCAGAACATTGCATACTTACATATTTGCCCATATAAACAAAACCAGAAAATACAGATCAAAGGGATATGAGAATAAATTACCAAAATTCACTCCGTTTGAATTTTGACACAAAGATCAATCCCTATTTGATGAAATATCAAAGCAGTTTAAAATTTAATATTGTAGCGCATACATGGGGCAAAGCCAATAACGAAAACAGAAAAACCGTTACCTCCAACAACAAGAACTGCAAAGATTACAAACTTCATCTTGTTTGTTTCTTCCAATTCTGCAGACTTTCTACTGGTTTATATACTCTGTACAGCCTGGAAAATTGACAAATTGCTGGAAAGACAAATAAAACCTTACCTTGGCACATATCTAATCAGTTTTTACTCAGACCACACAGCTCCCAGGTTACATCTGTTGTTAATATCTGCTTTTCACATCTCTGGTAATTTACCTCTGGTAATGCCTTTCTCACAATGCCTCATTTCACTTGTGCTTCTGGTCCTACATGAAATATAAAGATATGTACTACAAACCAGAAAAAGTTGGGACAATATAGAAAATCCAAATACAAAAATATTTGTTGAGTTCATTATATGACATTTATTTAATTTATATTTCAAACAATATAAACTCAAGATATTTCAAGACATTTTTCGTCTGCATACAGGTTTTGTGCTAAAGGCACACAATCGGCAATCCCTCAAAAGGCACTGCATCAATAACTTTCATTTATCAATAGCTGATATTACTTTAGCAGACCATTGCCAAAATAAACAATATGGAGTTAGATTCAAAGACCACCTATGAATTTGCTGTGTCAAAAGAAAGCTTTATGGTTAACAATGTATGGAAGAGGCATTAACTGTTCTGGGTTTGGAAGCATCTGGGATGGACCATTACAGTGAAAACATGTATTTTGGTCAGGTGATTTTTTTTATTTTTGAAAAAATGGACACTGTTAGCTCCAGAATGAAAGACGAAAAGGACCAGACCAGACTCTTATCAGCAACAAATACAAAACCCAGAGTCTGTCATGGTATGGGGCTGTGTGAGAAAAGGTCATTTACACCACTGTGATGGCAGCATTAATGCAGAAAAGTCTGAGATATTAGAGCAGCAAATGCTGCCTTTAAGACAATATATTTACCATGGATATAGGTGTATTTTCCCACACGACAATGCAAAACCACATGCAGCATACATTATAAAGGCTTGACTGTGGAAGAAGTAGGTACTAGACTGGCCTGCTTGCAGTCCTGACCTGTCCCCTGTTGAGAGTGTGAGGAGAAACAAAAATAAAACAACAATATATGTTTTCAGGAAGAACGGAACAAAATATGATCTAAAAAAATAAATCACTTGGTATTTTCTGTTGCAACATGTCTTAAGTGTTATGAGATGGAATAGCAACATTACAAAATGGTAAAAGTATTATTGTCCCAATGTGTTGCAGGCCTGAAATGAAGATTAGATAATGAAATTAAATATAATGAAATATTATGAGGTCATACTGTCTATAATAAAATAAAAACATATTTTTTTAAAAAGTACATTTTAGAAACAATGAATTTTTCTTTAACATTTTTCATACAGCCCTGACTTGTTGGTGTTATAAAAGAATACACCTATAAATATGTACATTATAGTTATGTATATATTTTTTATTTGTTTCTAGCATCAGTAAAAATGATACTATGAAACAAATATGCATGTATTGAAACATGTTTTGTTGATCTATGTCTGCTTGATGTCACCTGTGAATTTCACATAACGAGTGTGCCAATACAAATAGAATGCAGATATTTTCAGACGTTTATCTACAAACTCAACCAGCCTTGGTGCACATGCGCATTTATACCGATATGAAACCTTCATGGGTTAGTTAATCTTTAAAAACATTATTGGGGTATTTAAAGTGTCAAACGGAAGCAGTTACTACATAGTCACCATGAAGCTACTGATCTTGGCTTTGTTCATTGTTGGCGGTAAGTTCTCAAGCAAATAATTATGTTGACCTCTAACAATACTATTTAGGCTGCATGTGAAGGATTTTCCTTTTTTCCTGAATTAGAACATAAATGTTTCTATTTGTATATTATATACAGCCTATGGATGTGGGCAGCCTACCTTTCCACCTGTAGTGAGCAAGGTGGTCGGAGGTGTAGATGCCAGACCCAACAGCTGGCCCTGGCAGGTACTGTATGAGATATGACATTTAATTATTGCTACATAGTTCATATTTTAATACTTTAAACATATATGTCTGCTTGTAGAACTGCGTGTTGTGCCAGTGCAAACATATAATTTCTTTACAGTAGACCAGTATCAGAATTTTTGTAACATAATTCCAAAATAATTTCACCATTTCAGATCAGTGCTGACTAATACCCTGTCTTGAATGATTTGCATTATTATATGTACATGCTATAGTCAAATGAATAATTTTCTCTATTTCAGGCTTCTGTTCAGTACCAGAGTGGCAACAGCTGGTTCCACACCTGTGGAGGAACCCTGCTCTCTGATCAGTGGGTTCTTACTGCTGCCCATTGCATCAGGTACGACATATTTCTATTCCATTAAATTTGCCTTTTTGTCTGCAGTTTACGCTTATAGATTGTGGTTGTTCTAGTGGTTATAAATACTATTTATGAATTTACTGTACTAACATTTATAATTTTATGATTTGTATTGTGGTTCCAAATACAAATGTGCTAT
Organism: Parotocinclus spilosoma; assembly: GCA_033117975.1. Taxonomy (NCBI): domain Eukaryota; kingdom Metazoa; phylum Chordata; class Actinopteri; order Siluriformes; family Loricariidae; genus Parotocinclus; species Parotocinclus spilosoma. The sequence continues at coordinate 2,609 of JAVSBV010171307.1, read as the reverse complement.
ATAAATAAATACAATAGTACCAAAGTTTCCCCACTATTAAACCATTAGGCACATTCAGCAGGTTTATCATGAAACAGAGGTCTTTAGATCTGACTTGAATAAAGCAGTGTATGGGAATAAGAAGTGGCAAACACTGGCCACAGTTCTGGTTTACTAGGGATATATAGCATGATTAATTATGCTGGCACCTGTTCTAACAGTACCTTTAAACAAGGAACATGTGTCTGTGTCTGCGGGAAGTGAAACAAGAATGCAGGACTGTCCCCTGATGTCAACAACATATGTTCTTTTGGAAAAATGACAGACCAATCACCTCCAAATAGGTTTGACCATAAAAAGGAGGAATAAAATGTAAAGAAATCAGGATGGGAGGGTGGGTGCATATAATAACTACTTGAGGTTATGACATACTCACATGAAGATGATGATGATGGTACACAACAACATACCTTGTTGTATATACATTGAATATGAACATGATTTCATTTTAATCTAAGTAAACATTTGCACTCAGTAATTCCCTTTCTTTTTATGTTATCCTAAATGTTAAATGTGTAAAGACTGAACAAAACAGATATTAAACTAAACAACTGTGTAGAAATGAAAACTAATCAACAAACTATCTGATCAATCAAATATGTGGATCTATTAAACTTGTATTTGCTGTTTGTCCCAGCAGCAATCGTTCCTATAGAGTGTACTTGGGGAAGCACAGCCTGAATTCTGACAATGAGGAGGGCTCTGCTGTTATTGAGGTCAACACCATGATTGTTCATGAGAACTGGGACGCCCAGGCAATACGGTTATCATCTTCATTTTACTCTCTTCCCATTCTGACTAAGGATAGCGTGAGAAAATTAGAAACAACATGAACTTGAGTAGTAATTTTATTTGTTGTATATCACACTAAAACACCATTATCTTGTGTTTGTACATGTCTATATGTGTGGATTTGTTTCTTTTAGGAACGACATTGCCCTGATGAAGCTGACATCCCCTGTACAGCTTTCTGATGCAATTATGCCTGCCTGTCTGCCCGAAGAAGGACAGGTCTTGCCCCATAATACCGCTGGCTATGTAACAGGCTGGGGCCGTCTTTGGAGTGAGTAAACCTATAGTTTACCATAAGTATGATTTTTAGTCTTTTCTAGGTTTCACTTTCCATCCTCTTGTCTAGGATAATCCCAGTGTCTTCTATTCATACCCCAAAATTATACTTTAGCAACTTTATACAACAAAATTATACAACAGAAAATTATTTTAGCAACGTTGACCTAAAACAAGTAGTAATTTAAAGTAATTTAAAAGTAAATATATATATTAAAAATATTTAAATATTGAAAACATTTAACTATTTAAAACTATATAAATTGTGTATTAACAATTTATATTGGTATTGTAATGTCCAACATAGTTCAACAGTGCAACATTGTGGCAGACTTTAAGATTACAAATACGTTTATACTCACTAAGTCTATTCCCACCATTTGTCTCACATATATTTTTCCCCGTTTCATTATCTTCCTCATTTACCAGCTGGTGGTCCCCTTGCTGATATCCTGCAGCAGGCTCTGCTACCTGTAGTCGACCATGAAACCTGCTCTCAACCAGACTGGTGGGGTACCTATGTAACTGAGCAGATGATTTGTGCTGGAGGTGATGGTGAGGTCTCCAGCTGCAATGTAGGTTTATTATTTTAATCTCTTTCTGCCATACTCAATAAAACCTCTTGCATGATCTCTATATGTTGCTATTTATCAATCTATATATCCCCCTACTGTATATAATGTGCATGTAATGTATTTTTAGGGTGATTCTGGTGGTCCACTGAACCACCAGAGGCCTGATGGTTCCTGGGAGGTTGAGGGTATAGTGAGTTTTGGTTCAAGTCTGGGCTGCAACTACTACAAGAAGCCCTCTGTTTTCACACGTGTGTCCTCTTACATCTCCTGGATCAACAATGTAAGTGACCATTTATGCTGTCCATTCTCTGTACACTTATTAAGTACAAAACACTCCATTCACTGGGCGTGTTAGTAAGTTAACTTGGCAACTCCTTCTGTAGTTTGTGTGTTTCTGCTCTTTTAACAATCACACTGTGCAAAGCTAAATGCTAAATTCTTTTCTGCTTTTTTCCCAGGTGATGGCCACAAATTAAACCAGCTTGTACCTCAAGAATGTAAAAACCTATTACCAGTAAAGAAAACTATATACAGCTATTGCATGTTTTGTATTTTCTAAAAGTCCTTACTACCACTAGAATTTTAGAAATGACACAAATTCATGAATGAAAGCCTTTGGTTAAAGCTGTGATTTTTAATTTCTTTAGTAAGCCTTGGAACTGAACAACTACTACTTATGAAAACTAAAAGCATGGTCTGTAGAACATAAACATGCTGTTGACTATTTGACTGTTTGTCCATAAACCAGTACCTTGGTTTTTAAATATATGTGTATAAATAAACAAATGACACAATATCATGAGATTACATATATAGAGAGATTACAATTAAATATTAAAAATTAAAATTCAAAATTAAATGCTCCCACGGATGTTTACACCAAAAGATCGCTGATTCGCTCATTTCGCTGTCAATCAAAAAGGGATT
>JAVSBV010171268.1:0-13835 GCA_033117975.1 Parotocinclus spilosoma | reverse complement strand
CGGAGTTCTCATGCTGCACAAGGCAATAGTAATGAATAATAGACTCTGTGCTCCTAACCCATCACTAACTACATTTTTCTTTTCTCTCAGAGCTGATGTTCGGGTGCTGGTTCCGGCACCACACACTTAGATGTTCTTCCGGCTCAGCGTCACTCTGTCTTCAACACCGAAGGCAGATCTCACCAGAGTGCAGGAACTCTGGATGTGCCATCAAGGACCTCCCACTAAGGATCATTTTATAATCTATTCTGTTTTATATTTTAGTTCATTTTTCGATTACTAATTTAACTGTTATTAATTTGTTAATTTAATACTGTAGTTTGATATTGTCATAAATAGCTCTAAGGAGTAGGTCGGAGACGGAGATGCAGAATAATGAGGTTTTTATTGAACGAGAACAGACAGCAATAATGAGCCAAAGGCTTGGGAGGCAAATGGCAGGAGGAGCAATGCAGAGATAGTACTGCTGTACGGGGACACAGACCGGTAACCAGGTGAGAGCTGGGACCCTGGATAGGAGACAAGGAGCAGAGCACACCGAGCAAAACAATATAAACAGAGTTTAGACAGGCAGGGAAAAACTGGAGGAGGAAATGCTACACTAACAACTACGAGACGAGAGGAAAGGGCTATGCTAATGCTGGGTAGGACCGTGAACAAAATAAACTACAGCAGCAAAAGGCTAGCGTGAAAAACGGAGACCAGAAAACAGAGAAACAGGAGACACTAAACCGGGCAGGAATACGCAGCGTGTAGGTGAACTGAACGAGTAGGCGAACGGACGGGACCACGAGCGCCCAGAGAGAGCGCGATCGGGAGACAGAGAGAGGGTTAGTCGGGGGAGAGTCAGAAAAATGTTAGTTCACCCAGGGACAAGTCGTTAGTAGGTAGCGGAGATCGAAAAGTTAGTACGAGGGACAAACACCACAAACCCGGGCAGAGCCGCGCTGGCGGGGAGAGACCTAACTCTACCCCGACCAACCGAAAACCAACCACCCAAGAACACACACAGAAACCAAAAATGCTCCAAACGCACAGCAATAGGGAGAGGAAGAGGAGTGAGAGAAGTAGGGCTATAGACAGACAAAACTCTGGAGCAACAGTAATGAGACGCAGACATATCTCACACACACACTCATACACATACACATACACTAAGCTAAGGGAAAGGGGAAGGAGGGGGGAGAGGGTGAGAGGACACACACACGGAATACACATATTAACTCTAATACAAAAATGCAAACACTCACCCGACAGAGAATCAAACATTGAAGTAACAATCTAAAGCAGGAACAAGGAATCAGGAAATATCACTAGGCTAACGCTCAGTAGTGCAGCCAGACAGCAAAACAGTACTTCACAACTCACTCAGGAAAAGTGGAAGCCTTATAAAGGTAGAGTGAGAGTGGTAAGTAACAAGCCGCACCTGGTGACAATGAAGACTCGCGCTAATTAGAAGACAAGGACTAGGGGAGCGCGAGAGAGGGAGAGAGTCACGAGCGGGATTACTCACATATACACTCACCAGTCAAACTAATGACATGATGGCATTTTTAATGGCATTTTTGAATTATAGGCAGTCTGGTCTGAGTATTCAGAAACTGTTGATCTACTGGAATTTTTGCACACAGCCATCTAAAAAGTTCATAGGGAAAATATCCAATAGGTGGCAATTCTCTTAGCAAAAATGAGTTGGTGGTGCCATTGGTCAAGGAGAACTGGTTCAAACTTATAGAAAGGCAACAACTGCCCAAATAACCACTTGTTACAACCTAGGTATGCCAAATGGCATCTCTGAATGCACAAAAGACTTGAAGCAGAAGGGCAACTGCAGCAAAAAACCAGGGCTTTCAGCTACGATCAGACAACTGAGGCTACAATTTGCACAAGCAATCAGGAAATAAAAAACTAGAAAAATATTGTCTAAGCTGATGAGTAAGGTCAAAATTTGGTATAAAAAAACATGAATATACAGAATGCATCCTGTTTGGTATCAACGGCTCAGCATGGTAGTGGTGTGGGAGATATTTTCTTGGCACACTTTGCACACTTCTTGGCTTAAATATTGTATATAATAGCATTTTCTGTGTGCCATGTCACAAATATACAGCTCTGGAAAAAATAAACTACTCCAGAGTTTTTTTTTTTAATCAGCATATCTACATGTACAGCAAATTCCATTCAAGTATCGGATGAATTCCAACAAAAGGAAGTACACCTCCTTAGTAATATATTTATTGTCTTTGTCCACTTATCATACATAATCACTTTGTAGATATGCTTCTCTGCATACTTAGTAAAAAAACATTTGTTTAAAGCATTATGTCTGGATAAATTTATCATTTAACAATTCAAAAAGCTGACAAATCCTCGCTTGAACTACTGGAAGCTGTAACCTTTACTTAATGAAAGAGACAGAACAAGATAACTTATTCTTTTGAGAATAAGCAAAGGCCGTGATGAAACAAAACAACTGAGACTTCCCTAATGACTGAGTAAACAGTTTCTTATCTGCCAGAGTAAGTGAATCACATGGCTTTGTGCATTAAGGCAGGTTGTGTTTTTCTCTTCCAGTCAGCACGAGTATCAGCATCAGAACCTCACAGTACAGATAATTAGAGCACAGAAAATGGCTGTATGATAATTTGCTGCTTTTGGTGTCTTTGAATAGCAAGTCATTTATTTCACCATAGCTAACATTAACCCTTGATCTCTTTCCCCCTTTTTATGTACTTGCAACAAGAGAGCTTCTGTAGGCCACTGAGCCACCTGGATTAAACCATGTTCAGCTTCACACATGTCCACATCTGGGACTGAATGTGCGCACACACGCAAACACACACGCTCACACACACACACACACACACACACACCTACACACACACACACACCCCTCACCCATTCATCAACATGAAAAACAATATATCTGGAAAACAAAAAACATGTAATTTATTATCACATCTGTAAAACATGGCATCTGTAAATAACAGTGAAATTCACTTTTAAGGAGAACAACGACCCTAGACACACAAGTAATGTTATCAGAAAATAGTTAAAGAAGAATAAAGTTGATGTTTTGGAATGTTTGGAGGTAGACAGTGTCATTGTGAATGTGGATAAAATTATCTGTTAATGTACATTTACTGTAGTTGCTGGAGTTAGTGTCCTGTAGGTGATTTGCACATAAGACACTAAAGAAGGAGGAATATTATATGTGTACAGTGCAGGTCAAGAACTATACTAACATTTAATAAAATGAGCCACACTACCACAACTACCACTGTTTACCATGTCACCATACTATGTCACTGCAGATGCGTGGGTCTACACTGCATTTCAATTAATGTGTTTAAGATGTAATCTGTGGAAGGCTGCACAGTGATAATAACATGATTTGCATAAGGTGATTAAAACAGCAGTCACACGGAAGATTGTCCTCAGGAGTAGGCTGACGGGGATGAACATCCCATGTAATCATTTAGCCAGAAAGTGTTAAAAAATACCGCTTGATAATATTTATGGGTAATTGTGTGGGCAAACAAATATGCAACACTATGGCTTATTTCTTTACTATTTATCAGACCTACCATCTGATGTAGTTTATATTTTTAGTTTATAAGATACAATAGTATTTTAACTTTGTTGTGAGTGTTCACAACTGTCAATAATAGCATCCACTCAAGCTTCAAAACTGGTCAACAAAGGGATGACTAATAACTGGTGTACTAAGTTATACTAAATAAGCTATGCTAATATATAAAGATTTAAAGATTTAAGTTTTTTTGCCTTACAGCTGCATTCGTTTTACAGAGTTACGTTACAATTGCTACAAATTACCTCTAAAACTGCAGTAGAAATCTACATATTACATGTACAACCCTGATTCCTAGTACATCCATTAATTATTTGTACTTGAAATGAGTGTCATTTAGCGGTTCATGCACAACATGACACAGAACCAAGTTCCATTATTCTTTTTCTGTCATTGATTTTTTTTTTCTGCACTACCCCTTAAGGTGTATTGTAATGTAACCATTACATATTTCATTTCAACAGCCTGAATGAGCTTCAGATGATAAAAGCCTTGAGGGCTGAGAGAGGAAGTCTGCAAAATTAACACAGACACTACCAGTTATACTGTAGAGTTGAAGCTAAAGAATTGACAAAATAAATGATTTTATGCTAAATGAGTGTAATGCAAATTAAAATGTTGATCCAAAAGTGGTACCAATGGTCTATAGAGAACTACAGTTGTAAATAAGCATGCTAATACATTAATTAGAGGACAGAGGCCTAAAGCATGTGGCTTAGCATATATAACATTAATTTATTTTTAAAAGCAAGTAATTATTTGGTATCTTGCAGCTAATACTAGTATTTCATTTCAGGCAGTAACTTTTATGTGGCTGTTGATCAGATCATTACAGTTGAAAGGGGCACTTTTGCATATTTCTTGCATGAAATTAAGCATTCCTCCAGTAATGCCATTCAGTTGGCTTATGGTATATGTTTTAGGTTACCACATACTCTCAATTTCACTCCACCAAGCTTCCCAGCTGAGATGAGATCATGGTGTTGGTATGATGTAAGAGGCACCTCTATGTCATCCAATCTCATCTTATTAAGTATAACATCATAATTCCAGTTTAAATTCTTGCATAGACTGTAAATAATCAGTTTATTTAATACAAGCATATAACATGCTGTTGATTGTTTTTTTTTAAGATTTCTTGCAATGCAGAAATCTAGAAGGTCTTCTGTCCTCCACTCGTTACCTGTGTTAATGGCATCTGAAATCCAGAGAGATCTCAAATATTTTTGCATGGATTGCTGTCTGAAGAGCTACTTGACAATGTACTGTTTCATAGTGGTTACCTACCTACCTGGACCCCAGCTCTCTACATTTCTTTCTGCAAATCAGCATGCTAGTCATAATATTTTATACCCTGTCCTGGGCAGAATCCAGATTAATCAGTGTTGAATTGGCAGACTGGCATAAAGGAATGAAACAGATGTACGGCACTGTGAGGGAATATTTTGGCACATATGGGTAGGAAAACAGAGTGAACAATGCAGATATAGCCAAGAAAATTCATGTACATTTATAGTACTAATTGCTATTAGCTTAATATTCGCTTGCCACTGGGTGAGTTTTTAGTCTTTGCTTTTAGTCTCAGTTTTTAGTCTCACTCCAGTGGAAGACCAGAGACACATGGAAGTGAGCTGGGAGATAAATAAATAAGATAAATAAAATGTGCACGGCAAGCCTTGGTTTTGCTCTTTCCTGACCTTTCCTCCTGATGGTCTTGGTACTCACGCAGCCATGTGTCCAGGTTATCTACTGATGGTTTTACTGGAGGTTTTGCCGATGTAGACAGTGTTGTTGGCAGTGGTCGGACAAGAAAGAAAGAAGAAAGTCTTCGAGGAGATATGGGGATCATGAAGTTGTAGCCAGGGTAATATAAGAACAAAGTGGTGATGCGATGACTGTAGTGACCATTAGCATGGTGGTTTCAAAGTGCAATTTGCTGGTTTGTAACAGAACCGGGGGGTGCACTGGGTACCACTTCTGATTGATCCACCATCAATGGCCTGGAGTCTGATTTTGCGGGTGAGTGGTCTGGGTCGGATGCCTATTTGATATCGATACATTTCCCTTTGGTCTCAGAGTCTATTAAGGCAGGTAAGTAAAACATCACCGGCTGTATGTATATTTGAATGACAAGCATATGGTGTTTGCAAATTTTGTTGGGACTCACTTGGTTTATAGAGGTGCAGGAGTTGATCTGAGAAGCTGGGGTCTGACTGGGCATAATGCTAACTGGTGGTCACTGCCGCCGCAACACAAACAGAGACCCTCGCCAGCAGAATTGTCTCCCCTGTGGCCTCCGAGCTGCATGGGTTTGTCTCGGGTCATGGGAGACTCGCCAGGCAGAGCAAGAATGTTTATTCGTGGGTAAAGTTTGGGGTGTGACTTGTCTCATCTGTTCAATAACTGATTGAGCATTTGATGGTGTTCTAGCACCAGTCGGTGACGGTGGGCAAGTGATTTCGTGAACAAGGGTGTACCTTCTTGTTGAAAAAAACAGTCTGTTATGTCTGGTTTGTAAACACACACAAGGCGGGTGTATGAAGCAATCGCAGGTATTTATTGTATTGTATTGCAACAGGCAAACAGAACAAAATAGCAAGGCAAACTCATAAACATAACACAGGGAGGGTTTAGACGATCAGTAAACATAGGCCAGAGAGAGAAAGGCAGAATTACAGTCCAAGTAAATAAACAATTAAATCGGTAACTAGTGTACCCAACAATAAAACACTCAGTATGGCTCAAACATGGATGTAACTTTGTGTCTAGTCAGTAGATCTTTGGGACTACATGCACATGAAATTGATCTCCCATCAGTACTCTGGAGATGGTGTTTTAGGCTGCGTGAGCCGATGCGCTGGCCGTGACTGGATCAATTTGGCAATATGAGCAGGGAAACTCAGCTGGTTATCAAATACTACACCAAGGTCTCTTGCATTTTCAGAAGGTGTGATGGAGGAGTTTATCTGGAAGATGGCAGGATCAGGATGGCAGCTCATTTTTCAGTGGTTTAGATTCAACATTTATGATGAGATGCTCCCCAGACATGCTGAGATGCTTTTAAAGATCTGTACATCTATTAGCGGGAATGAGATAATGAGCTGAGAGTCATCAGCATAACAGTGGTAGGAGAAGCCATGTGATGTTATGGCATCACAAAGAGAACAGGAGTAGAGAGAGAAGAGGTCCCAAAACTGAGCCCTTTGGAACTCCAGTTACAAGAGCACATGGTGCAGAGTTTCTTCATTACTGATAAGATCGTTCCTTTATGTAGGAAACAAACACCATTGCCCGCCTGTGTTTCCAAGACTAAAGAGGACAAAAAGGAGAATCGTGGTTGCTGAAAGGTTTAAAAACTCGCTGATATCCCTACCTGTCCAGCTGGATAACTGTATTCACAAGTGCCACTTGGAGAGCGTGACTCATCCAGACGTTCCGCTTATGCCTCCTCCTGCCAAACCTGAACAGTCTGGGGCTTCAGGGAAGCTTGTGGCACTAGTTGAGCATCTGCAGAGAATTTTTCTAGTAAAGTCATTTTCTGTCTATGTTTCCAGTTCACCCAATAGGAGTGGCTTATCAGTAGCAGTGAGAGACTGGTATCATGCATCTCATTCCCAACAAGAGTCGGCTTGTGTCGAAGTAATGTCACTCTCCCTCTACTTATTGTAATGCTATGATGCAGAACACAATCTACTGAACACCAACCCAGTTGTTCAAGTTGGTTGCTGTCAGAACCAGTACAGTGCACACACAACTTCTGCCAACTTAGGTCTTAGGTGGATTACAGACGGTGACAAAGAACAAAACAAACCAAACTAACCTAAACAAAAATACAAAAGTGGCACCCGCCCATTACCTATGTGTATATAAATAGTGGTGTTTAAATGTAAATGTGTCCTGTCTAGCTATCCACCAAAATGACGATAGCGATACGACAGAAGCAGAAAGCCGGTAAAAGGAGTGAACGAGAGAACGCTCACTCTTACACTTTACGCGTTCACGATGCCCACACCGATCGTTTCTCTAAACATACACCAAAGCTTCCATTCACAACATACACTCCCGATATACACACGCGTTACAAAAGAAAACATACAAACAAAATGACAGAACAGACGTCCTAACTTGCAAACCGCAAGTCTCTTACTTCTCTGCCTATCAGCTCTCCCAATTGAAGAAACTGGGTGACGTCTTAAAGGGGAGAGCCCGCCCCATCTGCTTCTAGTGCGCACACAATTGGCTGGTCGATTCACCAGCCGAAGAACTCTATAGGATGGCTGGACGATTGACCCACATGACAATTCTGACGGGGCCTGATCAGAATGACAATTCACAATGAGAAAAAGAAAAACAGAAAATACAACCGATGTGCTTATGCACGTAACAGATGCAAACTAAAACCACTTGAGAGGCTCGAACTTGATGCCTGCAACATGTTCCAAAAGAGTCAGGCAAGACTGTGAAAGTTGAAGAACGCTTTTTGTATCAACAAAAGGTGAGGGTGTGAAGAGAGGCACTGTTCACAAATGGGTTTAAGTGAGCATGTTCATCTCATTAGTGAAAATGAGTGTCCATATTAATTGGCTTGCCATCCCAGTCATCTCAAGTGTAGGGCAGCAGTACTGCATACTTCCTAACAGTGGTAGGTTACTATGGGAAAGATGCCTGTAGATAATTTACATTAATTCCCATTCAGAATTGCTTGAAGTTATATTAAGCACCACAAAAGCCAAGCAGACACACAGTCCATAACCAAACTAAATAAGATTGTTGTTGATAATTTCCCACAACTCATAAGTCATCGTGTTGGTCCCACACATACAGTATGTTACATGTGTTTCCTTTAAGATTAAGTACATTAGCTGTCAGTATCAAAGCAATAATTAGGTAACATTAAAATGGCACAAACTTGCATGGTCACCCCACAGCTCCAGAGAACCTCAATTTGATCCCAACCTTGGACTTGGCCTGTGTGGAGTTTGCCCACACTTTGTCTTTCACATGTTAGCATGGGTTTAATCTGTGTGCTTCAGTTTTCTCACAAATTCCAAAGACACGTCTTATGTTAACTGTGATCTCTATATTACCCCAGTATGAACCTTGCACTTATGATAAATAGCCACTAATGCTGATGCAATGCTAACACAAACACAACAAAACAAACACAACACTATACTATAACTTTAAAACATTCAGAACTATTTTGTTATTGTATATAGAATTTAAAGTGAAATTGAAGAATTTGTATTATTATATATTATAAGGATGCATTGATACTGATATTGGGAACTACTCTAATTTAATTATTCTCTTATAAATACCCAAACAACATTTAAATATATTTTATAACATCAGTTTAGTGTAAGATTCTTAATCTGACATGTCTCTTATTAGTAGCAATTAGACATGGCCCTCGAACAGCTCATAGTACATGCAAAGTAATATTGTTGATTACACACAGAACAAACCATATAATATATGTCTGTTTTTTATCTCCACTAGATGAAGCATATTTATTAAGGACCTAATTCTATAATAATACTGCTTGAATAAACTGAATGATGTTAATGTGAACACACCCTTAAATTATAGTATTAAAAAAACAATGTAGTGTGCTTTCATTTATTCTATTTTAGTGTGATTCACATCTTAGTCTGATGGTTTCTGTTCACTTAGTAATCATTTACCTGATTACACTGACTGATCAACCAAAGTAATTTAATAACCTAATTGTTTAACAATAAACATTAATTTCCGTATCATAATGATAATTATCAAATGATGTGTATTGATTAAGTGTTTACTTTTAGTCAAATAGAAAATATTATATCTCTTTCGCTCTATTTCACTCCCTTTCCCAATCCCTCTTAGAATTTTGGAATTATAGCTCCATTTTTTTCAGTGATTCTACTCGTGGACTTGCTATAGAGTCTTGAAATATTAAACAAAAATGTTGCATTTACCTTAATAATGTACCTTAATCATATATTTTTATATAGCTTAATTAGATACTCTATAGAAGACATACTATCTTTAGGCTCTGGGATTCTCTTGTCATTGATTTTCTCTGCTTGTTTATTAACTTATTGCTGTGCTCTGTTGTGGTACATTTATTGACTCTTAAGCTTGTCCATGTGGTTGACAGTTCATATTGTTTATCTGGTATGTTCATTGTACAAAACAGGGGAAAACCCACAGATGGCATGTTTATATGCTTATGTAATGAGATATTTGCAGTTTAAGCAGTAATAAGTAAGCAAGCATTCATTAGTCAACATAAATAGACTGAATTAATATTGTGGATAATAATTATTATAACATGTTTAGTACTGTTGTTTTATTTGAAGAGTAATAAATGGTAATATTTGGAGATATCATAGATACATAGACAGCTGATAGCTGAAGATATGACTGAGAAACGTTTCTGAGTGCACCTTTGTCACGCAGGTTATAAAGTAGTTGAAAATGAATAATAAGGCAAAGTGGATTAAGGTAGAATCACTGAACAATTACACAATAAAGAACAGTCCTTTTTAAAAAAAACACTACTCTTTCACAGTAGCCCTGATGTTCTACCAATGTTCCTTTTTAAACGGAACTTTAATTATTCTGCCAAATGCGCCATTTGATTTCCATTTAAAAATGAAACCTCATTTTCTATAGTTTTTCAAAACCTCACAATACACAAATTTAAATATTATAATTATTACTGGTTAATCTTTCAGGCAACCTTGTTTTTACATTGTTTCTCCCATTACTGTTTCAATTCAACACAAAATAAGCAAATGCATGTCGCTATGTGGCATGCATATTAATAACATTAGGGCACTGGGCACATTCTAATTAGTTGTATTTTTCATGAAAAAGAAAAAGTGGGAAAAATTATTTTTGGAACAGGATAGTCAGTTGAGCTATCATCAGATATAAAGGAACAGGATTTGTGCAGTCACACAAAAATCAGGAAAGAGCCCACAGAGCCCACAGAAATCATGCATCCTAAGGAAAGAAGACAACGCGAGAACTGATAAAAAAAACTGATCATTTATTAAACGACAACCCACAAGCTGGGTCAAAACTGTTCAGGATCAAAAAAGGAAAACCAATGTGAAACCGAGTAAAAAAAAAACAAAAACAAGGAGCCAATGTCATAGACAGAACAGAATAAAAAACCGGGTAAGTGATGTAAGGAAAGGAGTGTCTTAGCAACAAGAGTGAGGAGAAGAGAGTATGAATAGAGGAGGAGAAAGAAGACAAGCCACAGGTGTGAAAGATTAGAATGAAGCAGAGGGGAAATGTAGTAGAAGGTGGACATGGTCCACTGAGCTGGCTACAGGTTTGACAGTGCCCCCCACCGAAGGACCTGTGTTGGCCGAGGAGAAGCGAGTGCCCACGTGTTACGCTATTAATCTTATTAATCTTTTTAAATTGTCATATATAATGAGGAGAAACTGAGTACTATGCTGAGACTTGCACAGTTCCCTCGTCAAGAGCCAGACATGATCACCAAGATGGGAGCTTGGAACTTTCGCTTCTAACGGCAAAATGCCTTGTCAATCCTCTGGTGAACCTGGCTCCAGACCTCCTCACTCCTACATGAACCAGTCATTCACTGCCAGGGCATCAAAGGGGGTTGGTACTTAGAGTGGCTGGTAGCCCAGGATTCACTGAAAAGGAGTGAGTCCGGTGACAGGGTGTCTAAGAGAGTTCTGGGCAATCTCTGCCCAGGTGAGTCCAATGTTGAACAAAAATAGCATTTCTTAAGTTCTTGGTTCGAGTATTAACACTGTCTGTTGGATTCTGAACGATTCTGGTGAGATGAGACTCACAGATGTTCCCAACTTTCCTACGAAAGCCTTCCACACAGAAGAGATGATTTGGAAAGGATTCCAGGGATATACTCAGGGATGCCAAAATCCATTGGGGAATGGGTATGGGGAGGAGCTAAAGAAAGAGGAGCTGAAGAAGAGAAGGTGCATGGGATCTTTTACATTGGGCATGGGTATTGCAAGATGACACAAAGAGGTGAATGTCAGGGTGCATCGATTCTCACCAGAAGTGAGATGCCAAGAGCTGATAAGCATGTGTCTCTCCTGGATGACCAGAGCAAGGACAGATATGAGCCCAGGTTATGAGTCAAACCCGGAAGGAGGGAGGGATGTACCTCCTGTCTGTAGGGCACTCAGGAGGTATGCATAACCATGTGAGCGTGTTTGTTTATTGTTCGAAGTCCCAATGGATAGCTCTGGAAGCATGAAGCTAGCAGGATGGATTCAGGGACCACTGGAACTTCAGACAACTTCATGGCAATGTAAAAGAGCATCTGCTTTAGAGTTCTTACAACTGGGATGGTAAGGTAGAAAATGGTAAAATACCGAGTGAAAAAGAGAGATATGCAACCAATTAGAATGTAAGTTTCATTCAACCCTGGATATAGATGCTCATTCTAGTCAAACGTATTATGGAAAAAATGCTAGCACTTTTGTATAATAATATGTTATGTCCATACATATACGTTAAAGCAAACAGCTCGGAGTTTAGAACTCAAGTGGCAACATTGGAGGCATTTAAGATTGCTTGGAGCAATAGCATGGCAGAGTACATAACAGGCTCTAACCAAAGGTAAAGCTCCATATGTCTCCTTACTCATAGAGAAAAATAAGAATAATCGTAGATTTCTAATTCATACAGTCTGCAGATTAACTAAAAAATCACAGAACGTGACACTGCATTTCAAAATTCATATACAAAGATTTTAACAGTAATGACGTTATGACTTTCTTTAAAGATAAGATAGAAAACTTAAAGCATAAATTCAAAGCTCACCACATCATCCATGAATCAAAGGTCACCACATCATCCTGAATAGGCTAAAAAACAGTAATAGGTATTAAAGGACTGGCACCTTTATGTCTTAAATCCTATCTGACTGACTGGTACCAGTTTGTTTATGTAAATATTAGTTGCTCTAAGTTCTCAAAAGTGAAGTCTGTTCTTGGCCCACTATTATGCTCCCTGTATATGCTACCTCTAGGCTCAATTATTTATAAACATGACATTAGTTTCCACTGCTATGCAGATGATACACAGCTGATCCAAAAGATGGCCTTACGATCAGCAAATTTGAGAAATTATTCATTTAAATTTAAGTCATTTAAATTCCTTTTACTTAACTACGATAGAACTGAGGTTTCATTAGTTGAACCCAAGACTCTGACAGGTTGTCAACATCTATCCCAAATCTAGATGGCTGTTCGGGCCAAATCCACTAATCCATGGACTTCTGACCAAGCAGTATATCATACTTAATTAGCATGGTTAATGTTGTGTATTTATATGCATCCACACACACTGAATCCAATCAATAGCCTAAAGGAATGTGTGATAAATTTGGGCCTATACACACTGAACTTCATCCCGATTCCTTGAATCGTTTAATGATCTTATGCACTGAAGGGAGACATATGCTAATCCCTTCCAATCTTTATTTAATGTACATTGTTTTAATCATTTTAATACTTTACTCATGTATTTCTTAACATACTGGAGATCCCTTGGCCATCTTTGCTCAAGACTCAGCCTTTCCTGGATGCCACATTCGTATCCATTAATGATTAAAATATCCCATTGACATCACCTGTTTGAAATCATTAATCATTATGGAGTTTTTTAATTCATTACTAGAATTCAGTATTAAATTACCCACGACCCAACTTTTTTGTAATGTGTGTGAAGGCATTTCCCATACTATCCCAACTTTTTCTGATTTGGGGTTTGTTTTTCCGTCCTTTTCATCTTCAACACTGGTGCTCCACATGATTCCATTCTCTGTCCCCTGCTCTCATTGTACATGAACAGCTGTATTTTTGAAAGCAACTTCACCAAGCTCATTAAATTTCCTGACATTACCCCCCTGGTGAGACTCATTTGAAACAATAATGTGTCATCATACAGATATGTTATCATCTGATAAAATGGTGCAGTCGTAACCACTGAGAGATTAACATGCATTGAAAAAAACTATAGAAAGAATTATTTATTTTAGAAGGAAACGCTCACCACTCCTGAAAGAAATCAGTGGATCAATAGCCAGCAGAGCAGAATCCAACACATTCCTGCAAACTTGGAAACTGCACCCCATGTTGCCTGCCTAGCCTTTTTTCACAGGCTATAACACTGGTCAACAAATTTTCAAAAGTTGTTTGTTTCTGAAATGAAATGAGTCATTCCCTAATGATTTTTATGT
>JAVSBV010171257.1:0-13836 GCA_033117975.1 Parotocinclus spilosoma | reverse complement strand
ACACACACACACACACACACACACACACACACACACACACACACACACACACACACACACACACACACACACGGCAGCACAATTTATGTATTAAGCAGAAAATAGCTCTAAAGTAAATTCCAAGACCCACAAATAAATACTTTGCAGAGTCTGGAAGAACTTGTCTGACCAGTAGAGATCATTGACCTAAATCTCATTAAACACCATTGGGGTGAACTGAAATGCAGTCAGATCTTATCAGCCATCAACGGCAGACCTCACCAATGTACACGTGGTTTACTGGAAGCGTATTCACCATCGGTTTCTAAAGCCTTCCCACAAGTGAAAGCTCTGCAGGAGCAAAAGGGGGCAAATATTATCACCCATGGTTTTGGTAATAGATTTACATCAGACATAAAACAAAGATTAAGTATTTCCATATCACTGTCACCCTAGCCTTGCTTCTAAAGAAAATAAAATGACTCACCATAACTTAAGACGTTTACACAACACCAACATCTGGACGTAAAAAGCTGATTAATCAGATAAACAATCGAGATGAACGATCCAACTTAGTGTAAAACTACCGACCAATATCACCTACACTGCAATGGAGAAACAGGGCTTAATCGCACCATGTATGTTTTCTTTTCTTCAGAAAAAACAGTCTAATAAACTCTCTGCCTGGCCTGGAGCTCTGCTGTGAAGAAGGCCATGGTAAAACCAGCCCTGCAATCCTGCTTGCATTCCAGAAGGGGTTAGGCCTGCACGCACGAGCACGCTCTGCTGCCTGCTAACAAAACACACAAAACGAAAGTCAGAGAAAGCTGGGTGAACTCACTTCAGCTACAAGTAATAGGGATTCAGCATTGTCTTCATTTTAAAATAGGGTGCCAAACTGATTGTAGAACAGGTTTCCCTGGTTTTAGGTTTGTGTTAAAATTGTGACCTATTAGCAACCTTAAAGGTGTGCATTATTTATACACTAGAATTCTAAGAGCACGTGTGTGTGTGTGTGTTGCAAACACTAACAGAAGAACGACAAAGCCTGTTCTGACTTGTTTGCAGAATCTTGCCACACTCCCTGGATTCCTAGGGTTGGAGGCTGTCTGTGGCACCTTGCTGCACCTTCTGAAGATTGGGTTGTTTAAGAAAAAATAAATATCTATGCCAGCTTTAACCAGCCCACATCTTTACATCTTTATTGTAAGGCCTTGTATTATTGATGTGACTTGATTTTACAAATTAAAGTCAGACTTTGAGGGGAAAATGTTGCTCCTGTGTCTAGACTTCAGAGTGGTTGAACTCTGGGACTGCATCATTACACCAATACTTTAGCCATTTCTGTTTGCACCACCCCTGAAGGAAGAAAGAAATGTGAAAAGTATAGGTGATGACGTAAAAATGTTGGGTGGAGAACTGTGAGTAAAAGTCTGAATAAGAACAAGACAGCAGCACCTTTGAAATCACAGCACTTCTTTGGAAGTACCCTGTTTCCCTGCAACAGGAAGGTGAACTGTAAGCACATGCCTAAAACTCAAACTGGTGTATACTTGTGGATGAGAAAGACAATTCACTGCAAATTCATCATAAACTGTACACCAAGCATGCGCACAGGCAGTTTCTCTCTAATCAACACAAACAAGAAAAACCACACAAAAATGTACAAAACCTTTTTAAATAATACAAGCTGTTCTTTAAAAAATAACCAGGACAGTGTACTGAGGATAAGTAGTTTTTTTAAACAGGAAGGCTCAAGAATGGAACTGAGAACCGAGTCCCACAAGGGATCGCCACCAACACCACATCATGCCTCCTAGTGGCTTTGTTTGCTTTTTGCTCGGAAGTACCACATCGACTTCTAAGAATTTTCCAAAGAAAAGGAAAATTAATTATGTGGGTTTTATATTAAAATGGAAAAAATGTTTAGGTGAAAGAGTGTGTTCTGTAATCAAAACATCTCTCACCAATGGCTTTGTGTGAACTTGTGTGAAAAAAATCCACCACTGACCACAGATGGTTGACTGCTGACTTCCAGCATAAGGACCAAGTAAGAATAAGAGTGAATAAAGTGATCACCATAAACTGCTTCAAACCACTGAAATCCTGGTAGAACTTCTAGTGCAGCTGTATTGTAATTGAATATTGTAGACAAAACAATCATTTAAGTCAAATACTCACACCACCATGCAGTTTTAGAGGAGAAAAACTAAAATCTTTTCAATGCTACTCAACGCAGGCTGCTAGGGTGTTCTGCAAAACATTAATGAAGGGGAAAACACTTTCCCTCCCAAATTCCAACCCTGCAGAGGAGGATGCAGAATAAACATTAATCTAAAATATTTAAAACATGCCCTGTACTTTAGCTACCAGTGAGCCTGTGAATAAAGATATCATGAATTGAAAAACAAAGAAACCTTTTATGGACTATAAAGAAATGAATGGCTTAGATAGTTAAACTGTCCAGGGAATGGATGTTGGGAGTGCAAGAATTCTCTCTTTAAGCCCATCATATTTTTTACAATTGCTTGGTTACTAACGACAAATGACAACACAAAAGAGCGCAATGTTAATATCTTTCATGTCAAAATTTTTGGTGTAACATATCTGAAAATAATCCACTAATCCTACAAGCATAGCTGTTTAGCAAAGCAGTAGTAAATCACTTATTTATACAGTATGCTAGAATAGCCAGGACATTAGCGAAACACCAAACTCATTCCATTTGGTTCACTCCTTCGCCAGAAAACAGTCCATTAACTTGTAACTTGGCTGACCTTGCTGAAAAAGTGCAAGATTTCATGAACCATTTGAATGTTATCTAGTCAATCTAGCATGCTCATATACAGTGAAGTTTATTTATGAATGGTGAATATGTAACACCTGCAATGAAAGGTCAAGAATGGGTAACCAACAACAATAAATATGATTGTTAAGACATTTTGTCTGTTCGTTAACAGATTCACATTACTGAACCCTATTAATTAACACCAGATGGGTCAGCCCACTCACATAGACCGAAGACACTCTAATGAGCAGTTTTGAGTAGTCAGTACCACTGAATTGGATGATGTTTTTAATTTTACTTCATTTCTGAAATGTAATATTTTACATACACCTGTTTGTTACTCCTTTTCAGAAGGGTTGCACTGACCATACACATACACACAAAAACTAAATATGATCAAATAAAAAACATGAGCAAATCATGATTATACAATTATGAAAATAGCTAATGTATGAAAAGGGGTGAATAAGAGAGCTGAGCACTAAATGGTGCATTTAATTCCTTTCCAATTCCTAAAGTGTTAGATGTGACACTTGATATTAGGTCTGCTTAACTGTCTGTCCCATCTGCTACTATCAAAACTGACTCCAGGCTTTCTCAAGTGCTCAGCCCTGTGCCACTGGCATGATGACTTCTCACCCCTATTCTGCAGCTCCTTAACATAAACAACACTGTTAGTAAAACAACAGCGAGTACTAAAACCATACTCTGTCAGCTTCTATGTGTGCCAAGTTCAAAACTTTGTTTGCCAAGCTATGTTACGTATCTTTTTTCAGTGGATTTTTTTTTCCTTTCGGTTAAAAGACACAAATTTGCGGTAGCTGTTAATTGGAACATTATTGTTTTAATTCTTGTTGACCATTAAAGCTGTAATATTATTATTAATAATATTGTTACTCCTGTAACAATAACTTATGTCACACTGCATACATGTATAAACTTGTGTTGAGTATGCATTTACACATCATATTGTACAAAAAAAAAAATGTTTTTGGCAAACAGTACACTACTCGTCATCACCAGATTTAACAGATTAAGCACATTTTACAAACACCTGCAACTGCTGCATTTCTATTCACTTGTTTTGAAACGAGGATTCAAATAATTTGTCAAAGCCCCCAGTAAACTTAAGTTACCATACTGTATATGCGGTATACCATACTGTATATTTCACTGCAAAGGGTCAATTATCAGTACACCAAAGCAGGAGTAATGACTTCAGAGGTACAGTCTGGTTTCCACCAGCTCTAGAAGGAGTGGAGGTTTTGCACTGCTCACCAGAGCAGAGATAATAATTACAGACAACCAAGATCAGGACATCCTGGGTAGAAGAGGGTCAGGGTATCAGACAAGCTTGCTCTCTGTCAGCAAAAAAACAAACAATAAATGTATATTGCATGCACCATGCAATACAGCAGAAAACAAAAGCATTGAATCCACAGAGAGTTTTATATAATAAACCACATTGGTTTAATTTAAATATAAATAAATAATGGGCAAAACAGTGATGCAGTGGTTAGCACTGTCACCTCACAGCTCCGAGATCCCCAGTTCGCCTGTGTGGAGCCTGCATGTCCTGCCCATGCTTGTTTGGGTTTTCTCCCACATTCCAAAAAAGGTTAACGGGTGTTTCCAAACTACCCTACCCTTAGTGTGTGTGAGTATATGTGCCTTCCAATGGATTGGCTCCTTGTCTGGGGTGAATTTGCCTTGCAGTTGGTGTTCATAGAAAAACAGCGCACAGTGCAATTGATGCAAGTGACAGAACTGCACTTTCACTTCATAACCAACAGATGTCACTGGATCAGTAAATGTCTATCACCGTCTGCTGGTAAATTTCCTAAACAACATACTACCGCCATTGTATTAAGAAAATTTACAAGAAACAGCTTCCCACTATAAAAATACGCTAATTATATTCCCCTTTCATTTTAGCACATTTGAATAACCCTATTCATCTACCGTAGTATGTCTTATTTAACATTGCATTAGCATTATTGGCTATTCATAACACATTAACCGATTACATTGAGTCAGTTGCATTCACGGCGCAATTTAGTGCAACCAATTAACCAAATACATGTTTTTGGAATAAGAGATGAAACAGGAATATATGAATTAAACCCAATAGAAACACTCCACACTGGTGGAGTCAGTAGTGAGGTGACCATGCTAATGACTTGTACCCCTACGGCGCCCTCGATTCATGGTTATCAATGAGATGTGCACCAACGTTGGCAAATGCAAATATGCTTTACTGGTTTAGTCAGCAGTCCTTTCCAACATGGGAAAGAAAGGGGGAAAACCATGTATGGATGAAAAGTTAGAATTTAATATTAAAGCACTAAGTGCTCCATGATTAGGTGAGGCTTGTGGAAAGTATTGTTTGTGTGTTTGTAAGCAGTACAAATAGCTGCTAGGAGACAGGACACAAGAGAATAACTATGAGCAGCTGTGCTGTGGACTCCCCAGAGCTGTGAGTCCACAACAACAAGTCACACTATTCACCTCAATCCAAGTGAAGCAAACCCAGCGCCAAACACCACCACAAACTGTGATGAAAATTTAAAAAAAAAGACCATAAGATGTTTTTAGTTCAGGTCTGATGGCCACCAAGGGCACACTGTCTTTGTTATGTTTAAATACTGGCTTGATTACTGATTTAAGGGAAGCCAATACAAATATAAGATCTTTCAAAAAAGTCAATAGTTCATTTAAAAGGTCAAGGAAATCAAACATAAAACGACAACATTATGCTGAAGTGTATTCTCTACCAGTCTATGTTCTACTGATGCCAAGCAATTCAACTATTTTCAAAATTCTATACCACTGAGCCAGCTCAGCATCTAATTACCCAGCCAACCATTAACTTCACACAATGGGATAATCTATAATAGATCATATCTGCCAACATAATTACTTCATACATCACACAGCGTTTATGTTATGGCTTCACAGATTATTGTCAGTTCACAAACTCAAACAGCAGATGTGTTTAATTATTCAGCAGTTGGTTACAACACTTCAATCTGTTTAGTTGGGAAGCTTCTCTTAGCACAAATGAGCGCGACTTTTCACACCAAAACTGCATCACTTGATATTGCCTATTTTCACAATATATATTAAAAAAAAAACTATCCAAGAACAATCTAAAGCTACACAGTTAAAATACACTGGCGACTACAAAGATGCTTCTTAGATGCTTAGATCTTCTTCTCAGAACAAAGGTTATTGTTTAAAAAGTGACTGGAACCCCAAAGCACTTAAGTACAAATTTTGAATGAAAATGTTTTTAAACTAGGGTGGCATCATGGCTAAGAGAAGGTCCTGGTTTCAATCACCAGGTAGAGGACTTGCATGTCCTCCCTGTATGTGTGGGTTTTCTCCAGGTACTCTGCTTTCCTCCCATAGTCCAAAGAGAGTGAATGTACATGCAATGTCACCCTGGTTAGGGTTCTTCCAGCTCTACACTGTGTCTTTAAACTGCAGCCTTACCAACATAAGGGTGAGCCGATATAATTTTATATTAATGCTCAGCAGGTGCTGGCAAGAACACTGCATTAAATGTTTATTAGGAACATTAGCTTGATTGTACATCAGTTCTGGACAGAAATTATTATCCTTGCCCAAATGGCAGGTTATGTTTAGTTTTTTTTTTTCCTTTAAGAGAAACAAAGTTACCACAACTTCTACAAAAAGCAAATGTAATGTTTCACTACCACTAACAGGCACATTGTGATGTTCTGATTAAAATTGCCATAACAGTCATATTTATCATATTTCCTACAAAAGAGAACTTGAAAAGGTAAGGGTCAGAGAGAGGCATTTAATTATTTTGCACTTAATTCTTTTTTTTTTTTTTAACTGTGAATTAATAAAACATGTTTAGGAGTAACGCAACCAACAAGGAGAAAAAGCGCAAGTCTTGTAAGAAACAGAAACCCTTCCACAGATGTACCAATAGAGAAGACAATACTGTTACTGGCTAGTTTCCACCATATGCTCCAAATGTATAGTTACTATGTATATATTGGCTAACATAACATCGGCTACAATCTCCTTGCATTCATCTCTCTGAGATGCCATGCCCTTGTGCTTAGCATTATGGTGTCACGTTTTAGTGAGCAATGCTGCATCCTTTCTTGCACCTCTCATCCCAAGATGTCAGATGAGGTATATTTAGGAAAGCTTTAGAAAACAAAGCAGGCCATGATCCTTTCCAACCAGAGAAGCAAACACCACTAAACCAAAACAGGAACTTTAGGTGTCTGGTGTTAAATGGGTACGTTTGAACATGGAAGGGGTACATCTGTAATAACCAAACATAATGTAACTGGATGGCTCTGCCCTGGCAGAGTAAGAGTGAGGGAGTGATCCGGTGCTGGGTACAGACTGAAAAGACTGACCTTGAGAGATGACGCTGAGTGACTGTGCAGTACAGTCATTTGTGTGACATCCGGTTCCTTCAGCAAAACTGCAGAGGTAGTGGCGCTTATACAGTAAAGAAGACAGATGCAGAAACATAGTCTATATACACGACCAATACTATTAATTAAAATGAGAATAAAATCACAGAGATAATACGCTATTAACACTGTTACAAGTTACAGTTGGGCCCTGTTTAATGTCTGAATTACTTTCTGTGAAACAGGATGCTGAGCTAAATGGCAGTCACACACGTTAATCACGTTATGTTTTTATGCTACTGTAATGTAAATATACGTACAAGTAAGTATTTTCACCAAGTATACTGCACATAAACCATCAGCAAATGTGTACTGCTGAAAACACGAGTGGGAGCCTAAACTGTTATACACATGCTAAAATTATAAAAATATTAAATAATGTAGTTACCACCCTATGTAAGGGAAAGCCATACCACTTGAGCAGAGATGCACAGACCGACCTACCAGTGACCAGAATCTGCCAGTTTACAGCATGATCAGCTGATCAGTTTCATATCACTGATTATGTGCTGACCTCGTTGCACAGTTCATGACAGCAGCAGAAACATAAACTATTTCTGTATGCTGTAATTTTTAGTTCTAAGAAAAATGAAATCAACCTATCACAGCTTTAAAAAAAAATCAGCAATCAGTACAAATATGAATCCCTACTTGGAACAGTACGATGGACCTGATAACGTTCTTTGACAGACGCCATAAATGCAATACACAACTAAGTACTACCTACAATAGGGCAGGCACATACATTTATGAAAGCCATTTAAAGCTTGTTACAAATAAGCAGCATCATTAGGTCATTCACACAAACCTGAGTGAAAAAAAAGAAGAGATCAAAGTTAGAACTGTCTGTAATTTTACACACAAAAACACACCCCCACAAAATTGATTTTCACTGTGGGTAGTTGTGCTGACCAGCTGTTTACAGGCAAAAGGTCCACAGTTATAGAACAATATTATTTCCCATTAAAATTTACAATTTTTAAGACCTCAACTTCTGTTTGCTTTAGCTAAGTCACTAGCAAACAGAAGTTGATCGAATGATCTTCAAACGGTGCAAAAAAATGTACATGGTCTAAAGAGAGTGAAGGCATCTGATAAATAAACTTCTACAGCTTGCATGTGTGAATGGTTACAACTTAGTAAAGAACTGTGTGAACACTAAATGTTTTATGCAAATCAGGAAATTAAGTGCAATGGTAACCAGCCAGTAACCCAGTTTATGAGTAAGATGTGTGTAGGCACTCATACAGACCGACCTGATCACAGCAGTCACACAGCTTGGATTATGCCATATTCTAAACTAAAGTGTCTAGTCTTTGATATTTTCTCACACTGCACATGCCAAAACAGACTTTGGATGTGACCAGAGAAAATGTCTTGAACCATAAACCTCATGCATATTTATTTAATATAGCTTCCTTTCAGCAATAATGATACAATGACAGTATCTCATATCAGAAATAGTCAGAGAGCCTATATAAATATATAAAATATTAATGCATGCCTAAAGACAACAAAGAATTAGCAAATAGTAGCACACTTATCAGCCGCTCTATACCAAACAAACCTGTTTTCCAATTGTTATGCAAATATCAATTAAAAACCTGGTCCTAGACAGTTTTACATGTTACCTTAGGAAATGACCATCAGAAAAGCTGGAAAGGAATGCAGACAGGCGGGAACCAAAAGCACATCAGACTAAATAGAGGCCTTGTTTGATGGCACAGTTGATAGTACTGATAATTACTATATAGCTGATAATGCTTGCAGTTCCACAATAAGACAACTGCTACACCCTAGTGAGACATATTTGATTGGCTTACTTGAGGGAAAAAAAGATGGTGAATGATTTCAGCAACTCTAATCCATGAGCTCTGCAGAGTCTCTGTTTACAGTATCCCAAACAGGAAACGGCTTGGGATGGTGCAAGCAGAGTTAGTTGTGACATACCTTCCTTCAGTTAGGACATTTAAACTAACAGCCATGAAAGATTTTTCCATTCACTGATCTTTTCATTCACTCATCTAAAGCAACAATGCTTGTGTGCCACCAATAGCATTAGAAATTCAATTAACTTCTTAGAAAGTGCTTACACAAAAACAGCAGCAGACTAAAACAGATAATAGAAAAATTCCACATAATTACAACACATGGTTAAGGCGAACTACAGAGCCTACATCTCAGCAAGGGAGAAAAGAACATGCCCCAGTAGAATGATGTACACAAGGAGACACAGGGCCAACTGTTCAGTACAGAGAGATGCAGGAATAGTGCGAGTTACACATCTCTAGAGTCTGATGCATTTAATCTGATACAGATGTGACTATTTCACTTTGGCAAGCATCATCAAAAACCCTGGAGCTCCAGGAAGTAGTTATATATAGAACTATCCTGGAGTGGGTACAAAACCTCAACCACATAAGAAAGAAAAAAGCCTGTTTATACACTTCGTATGAACACATGCCTGCATTGACTTGTTACCATGTTGCCAACATTAAAAATGAAGTTAGAAATGTTTACCCTTTGTCACCTTTAACGGAGAACACCATGCCACTGGAATTAAGGGAGATAAGCAAGTCCTACTTGAATCCTGCATCCTAACTCTGAGCTCCACAAAAAACAAACATTATGGCATTATGGTAAAGTCCATCCCAAGGGCATGTGTCCTCATGTCTCCCAAGCAATCACCAGCAATATCGGTGGAATATCGAGTGGAACTTCACTACTAAGACATTAAGTCTGCAGGCTCAAAACAAAGAACGAGAGAATGAGGAGAAAAATGTGGTACCTATAAAAGAAGCAGTCACAACACACCAGAACCCCCATGCAGCTGGTGTTGCGGTCCGCGTCAGCCAAGTTTCAAAAGATTCCTCTCTTATTATCAGAATCAGACTGCAGGTGAGAGAGGGCTGTTCCTCACAGCTCTGGCATGGCTCCCTGCAAAGTTCTGCAGCACCGATCTGGCAGTGTCACAATCGCTCTCAGTCCCAGTTCGAAGGAAGCCTAGAGCCGTTTCCTGTGACTTCTCCTCAGTGTGGAGCAGTCAGCAAATAAACAAAAACAGCAGCGCCCGCAGTAGGCAAGCGCAGCTGGTCTAGCACGGTCACTCAGCACTTGTGTGTTCCACGCTGCTGCTACCTCCAGCCTAACTTGCTCGCTCCCTCCCTCCCTCCTTTTTTCCTCCCTCTCTCTGTAACTGCCAAGCCTCTCATCCCCTCTCTCTCTGGGTTTCTGTCTGCATCTCTCTACCACCCTCCCACTTCTTCTGGTCCTCTCTTCACATCTTTCTGGCTGGCTTTGACCCTTGAGGCGGTACCATTAGTTTGGCAAATTCAGTCGCAGCAAACTGCTGAGCCATCATTGCAGAAAGACCTAAGAATCTGCCCAGCAGTTCTTAAGGCTTCAATCAGCCTTTTTGAAAGGTTTTATATGTCTATACATATTTATGCCTGTATGACTGCACTCCTTTTCTGATCTAAACACAAACCATAAACTAGATAGCATAACAAAAATAGCAGTAACAGTTACAACAGAGTACAAAATATAAGGATTAAAGGTAGAGAGATTAAATTCATTGTGCTGCGACAGTAAAATACAGAAAATACAGCATGGAACCACCCACAGATCTGCTGTAAACATCTATTACTAATCTCCCTCTGTGCTGATGCAATGGTCTCAAAAGTCTACAGTTTGCCCAGTTAATGAGCAGTTAAACAGGTAAGTCTGTCACAATCATTAAGCCTTAGCCAACGCTTAGCTGCCATGAGAATGATTGCAGTTAACAATTCAATTATCTGTTCATTGAACTCAAATAATGAAGTACAAGCCTGAAGTCACTGAACAGCCGTATTGTTTACCAGATATACGTTTGCTTCTCAGCTAACATTGTTTACAGTCAAAATGATGCACTGCATGTATGTGCACCCAAAAACACACAAATGCCTGCTAATATATAACAATAACAATGTAACTCGCGTCAAAAGAGAAAAATATCAGGAAAAGCCAGCATAAGTGCCACTTAAGTACACGGCTAACAAACACACCAACATCGCTCAGCGCTGCCATCTAAACAGGTTACAGCAAAGTTAGATGATTAAACTACTTTGTTAAACTTTTTGCCCCCAATTTATTTATTTGGCAGCATTAAACCAGTACACCCAATTCACATTCTGCTCGTTGCAGAAATCTGGCAACTGTGGAAAATGACTGTAGTCCCACATAACTGTGATAAACATGGTTTCAGGTGGCTGTGTGTCCAGATAATGCTGCAGTCTGTAGATTAGTAGGATGACATCACTGAACTGCGGCATGTCCCTTTTATCTCAAGTCTCTCCCATGATAAAATTTCCCTTTGGGATATAACCAGGTTTGTAGGCTAATACACAAACTTTTCAGTCCAGCCCACCAGACTGATTAGGTTTAAACAAACTAGATGGCTTCACACTACACTTTTTTTCTTTCAAATTTATTATATATATTTTTTTACCTCAAAGCTATACAAGCCAGACATGGCACTGTTAGCGTTCTCTGTGCCACCTGGTTCAAATTTTGTCAGATAAAATTGAACAAGTGCAATAATCACGCTGTTAAATACCAGTGTCGTTAAATTATTCATATAATGTAACAACAGCAATTAACAGAATGATAGCTTTGTACTATATAGTATGTTAATAATTTCATTAAGCAATTTTAACATTACCATAACCTTGCTCCTGTCACAAATAGTCCTTGATAATGATGTGACGTTAAATAAACACACAGTCACTGGGGACTTTTTATTAGAAACAACATTAGCACATCTATCTCATTTGCTTGACTTGTCAAACTACACGTGTACTTTCTGCCTTCTTGGTTGTTGCCATACCACCAAAAGTGACAGTGGTTGGTCAGAGGGATTTTGATACCAGCAAAAATCAACCCACCTTAACTAGCTCTGCTTGATAAGAAGGAACAGAGACACTAATGCAACGTTCCAAATGACTTACAGATTCCTTACCCAATCACGAAGATGACGCCCAGCAATGCTACTCAGGCACCTCATTTATGCTGCTTGTACCTGCAGTCCCATTTCAATCATACTAAAGCTCAATACTACAGGTGGATGTAGGCTGACCAGTAAACAGAGAGCTTTGCCTAAAGACTATGTTCCTGCTTTAACGGTACAGACCAGTATGATGACTGCAAAACTGTTTCTACTTCAATCTCACACTCTTCCAACACTCTTGACCAAGATGCTGAGGTACTTAATCTTTTGAACTTTTCTTCCCTCAACCCAATCTTCTGTTACAGCACCATGGTCTCAAAATTTGAGGTGCCAATTCTTATGCCAGTTGTCACTTTATGAGATGTTCCTCCATGTTTGCACACTAATTATTTGTTTTATCTTTTTACCATATAGAGTTACTTAATGCTTATAGTCTATCTGTTGCTCTACATTACTTTGTTATTCCCCTTTACTGTCACCTGTTTAATAATCATCAGGACCCCCACAAAATCACCACCATCTGGGTGTTGGATAATTTTCAGTACTGCAGTGACACTGGCGTGTTAGTGTGTGTTTTGATAGTTCAATCACTGTGTACTCCAGTAGACACATATACCATATTGCTTCACCTTGTAGATGTAGAGTCAGAGACATGATCTTTTGCTGTACAGTTTGTGTTAGTCATCCTGTAATCTTTAATCAATGCTTACATGGTGCTGCATACATAATGCTAGTGGCCGGACCTTTTTGGTTGGTGGGCTATTATCTGTCCAGCAGTGACAGAGGTGTTGAAAAACTCCAGCAGCACTGCTGTGTCTAAGACATTCATTCCAACACTGAATATGCCCAACACAGAACATACTGTGTCACTGCAGTGCCAATAGGACCTGATCTGTGGTGATCCAGTGGAGGTCCTGACCACTAGACAACAAAGCAAATGGAACAAAATATGTACAAAAACAGGGGAACTTCAGTCTGTAACTATAGATTTGCAAAATTATTTTATATGGTAAGGGGAATGGAAAATGCACAGACTAGAGAAACAAGGAGGTGTACCCAATAAAGTAATTGGCGAGGTAACAAAACTAGTAAAACAACCAACATGGCATAAATGACACTTCTAAGAACTAAGAATACCAGTTATCAAGGCTAATTTCTAATCTTTTCATGTCTTTCAATTTAAAGCAAAAGCAATAAATACTCAAAATAATGATGAAATAGTAATAATAAAAATGGTAATTAAGTGCAATGTCTTTAATTAACAAGCACCTGAACAAACGGTTGAACATGATACTACACGTGCTTAATAAAAGAGTTTACTTGTAATTCACTTTTAATTTGTAATTAGAAGGACAAGTAAAACACCTGGCATCATACTCTACGATTAATTATTTACAATGAAGCCCACCCATGATCTATGTATTCATCTCTTCAACCGAAAACCACTTCAAACGCCACTTCCAACAAACGGGTGGTGATACATCAACACATTTAGAATACAAAACAACAAACCACCATTGTTGTGCCAGTTCACAGCTTTTTTGAACTAGTTCAAGTTCAGTTCATACATGCTCAAAGTGAACAGTTCACGTTCAAAGTTCACAATTTTAATTCTGAAC
>JAVSBV010171236.1:0-13836 GCA_033117975.1 Parotocinclus spilosoma | reverse complement strand
ATTGACATTTGCCATCTCCACATCATTGCGTTCAGTTTTTATTCACAATTTGTTTAGTGTCCCAACTTTTTTGGAATATGCTTTGTACATTTTCTCTTTTCTCTCTGAGCTGAATGTTCTGGTACCAGTTCCAGCACCACACACTTAGATGTTGCTCAACTTCAGCATCACTCTACCACTTTTTCATTAACAGAAACCAGTCTGACCATACCCGAGCCACACCAGAGTGCAATACCTCCATCATTCAATTATCTGGCTTTTTAACAAGATAATTGAAATTAACAGAAATGTGCAGACTTTTTTTAAAAGAAAAAATACGTTGAAATAATGTTTTTGGCAGCATTCTCAATATATTCTTATATACTAAACAATATGGAATGCAACTACAAACATAGTAATCTCATAGTAAGTTATGAGCCATTGTTCAGCAAAAAGCGAACTCTCACCAGCAGCACCTGTATAGCATCTGACCGCATTCTCCATTAGTACTCAATACTTACAATCTCAATTTTGTTAGTGTTGGTGTTGCTAAACACTATCTCACCAGGTACATTTAGAAGGGAAGGAAGTGTAACCAAACCCAAGAAAGTCCAAACCAGATTAAAACAAGCCGAAATCGCAAGAACATGTGTGCACAGAAAATGTTATTGTAGAGATGACAAACGAAAAAGAAGCACAGAGACAGAAACATATACACAAAGACAGGAGGCTTGCAGTGGAAAGAGAAAAATGACAAAAAGTGGAGGAAGACTATGTATGATGATGCATTTCAGAAGCAGTAAGAAAACTGCAGCATCATGACACAATCAATCGATGTGAATTCTTCTCAAGCCAACTTTCTCCAGTCAGTCCTTGTTTTAAACACTTTACATGCGAAGACACATCTATTTTACTTCCTTTATCAAGATTTTTCTCCAAGAACATTTTCGATTCAACCCTTTTCATGGACTGTTTATTCTGCTGCTTTCTGTAAATTCTTCTGCCTATTTTGCATTGTTTTATTTCTCATCACGGCTCTATTTTGTGTATCTTGCACTTATATACTGTTAAGTGTATAAGTATCTATACTGTTTATACATATATAATAAATGTGATACCCTAGCAAAGTACTTAACTTACATCACAGTTGCTTGGATTGTAAGATTATATCACTCTGGATCAGTGTCTGCTAAATGTAAATATTATATTGTGCTGGATTATTAACTAGTCAAATTCTGCACTTTATATTAGTCATGAGGCTTCCATGGAATGCTAACACTGTACCATGGTCCGGTTTTGTTTGCTTCATACTGTATATATCGTTAGGTTGACAATAAAACCAGCATATACTGATTTGAAAATGTATGCATTACTGTGGACAAACTGCATCATTAAACTTTTATGGTTTATCATATACTATATTGGCATATACTGCTCACAAAAATGTGGGGATACCCCAAAATGAAATTTACCATAATTAAATATCCCCTTATGTTTGTGAACAGTGTATATAACACGACAGGTCTTTTGTTTCAACTCTACACGTTTCTGTCTTTCCTTAGCTATTGTTATATTCCTTCTCCAGCAGGATATAGCATCAGAAATGTTTTTTGAAGAATTACAAATTTCCTCCCAAGCTCCTCCAATGCATTCCCTATAAAACAGCTAGGGATAAGCCCAGCCACACAGAGAAGTTCCATGAAACTAGCTTTACCAAGGTCCTACAACATTTTTAAATAGTCACATGCAATCACTGGCCACTTCAGAGGCACGTGTTCCACTGTTTGGTAAAGCAAATATCTAATCAGCCAATCAAATTGCAGAAACTCAATGCATTTAGGTACGTAGACATGGTCAACAGGACCTTCTGATGTTTTTACACACACAGCCATCTATAGGGTTTTCAAAGTATGGTCGGAAAAAGGAAAATATCAATTGAACAGCGTTACTCTGGACTTATTGCCAGAGATTTGTCAGACGGGTTCGAGCTCATAGAAATGCACAGCAAGTCGAATATCTATTAGTTACAACCAAGGTATGCAGAAAAAGCATTTCTGAACACGTAATGTGTCATACCATGTCATACCTTGAAGCAGATGGTCTACTGCTGCAAAAGGGTACCACTCTAATCAGGTAAGACAGGCAAATTGCAAAACTGAACATTAGAAAATGTTTCCTGATCTGATGAGTCTTGATTTCTGCTGTGACATTTGGATGGTAGGCTCAGAACCTGTTGTAAACAACATTAAAACATAGACTTATTCTGCCTTGTATCAAAGGCTGCTGGTAATGTTATGGTGTGGAGTATATTTTTCCTGGCACAATTTGGTCCCCTAAATACCAAATAAGAACACAGCACAAGAGCCACCGCCTTCTTGAGAATTGTTGACATGTCCATCTTTTTGTGACCATGTGACATGTCACAGAGCTCAAATCATCTAACTGGTTAATGTCAATGAGTTCACTGTACTCAAATGGCCTCCACAGTCACTAGATCTCAATCCAACAAAGCATCTTTGGGATGTGATGGAATGGGAGATTCGCATTATGGATGTGTTGCTGACAAATCTGCAGCAATTACGTGGTGCTATCATGTCAATAGACCAAATCTCTGAGTAATGTTTTCAGTGCCTTGTTTCATCCATGCCATGAAGAATTAAGGCGGTTCTAAAGGTAAAATTTGGTCCCGACACTACCAAGGTGTACCTAACAAAACAGCTGGAGATTGTATATGCTAATAAACACTCAGAGGATGGCCTTGTCTAGATTAATTAAATAATCTATTCAATAAAGTCAGATTTCTGTTAAACAGGATTATCGTTAGTTAGTTTTAAGCAAATACTTTTCCCAGTCAGAGCTGCTTGGTGTAATCAAAGCCCATGAGCGTGTGCAAGTGATACTCATACTGCAGGCAGTGTAGTCTTATGTCTTAACCTGCATCTAACAGCAGTGGTCAAACACAGCTTATGTTCTTTTAAAATACAGTACTGCCTTTCACAAAATTTCTGCTTAAATACAGACATCATTCAAGATTCACACACTGTCAGGATGATGCTTTTCTTGGCCGCTTTTGTCCTTTTGTCTCCATCTTGCTTCTATTTATATCTCCCTGTTACTCTTTGTTGTTTCTGTTTCCTTGCTTCTATGTCTCATCATTCCTTGATGACATCTCCTTGTGTGAGCCTGTTCATGTCCCTTTGTGGTGTTCACTATGTTGGTGTTTAGCATTTACCATAAGCAGAGCACAACTCTGGGGGCTCAAAAGGCAGAGTTAGCTTGAAATGGGAAGCTGGGTTCAGATCTCAAATGGAGACTCAGAAGGTCAGGTGTTGCACTTGTGTTATGCTAAGATGGACTTGGTGTACATGGGTCTACACCCAGGGAAACCTGGGTTAGGTTCCACAAGGAGACTCTGTGACAGAAGTGCCTGAGGTAATGCCATCACTTTTAATGTTCCCGACACAGAGCACACGAATCATGAGATCCCTCCATAAGGACACACTGATGCTTTGGTCCTTGATGCTGTACGCACCATTCCCAAGCAACCATGCATTTACATACAGTTCCAAAATATTAAGTTCCTACAGTTCAAGAGCTGGTGCACAAGGACCAACCAGTTGTCGGCTTACACAGTCCCTTTTGTCCATGAACCAGTCCACAAAGCCCTGCGGTTCTGCGGAGCTAATGCACATCTCTTACGCTATTCACAAGCAGGCACATGTAGCCATTGTTCTTGCAGATTCAGCAACAGCCTTCTCTCATTTTCCTTTTTTTCTACAAAGTATACTACCTAGTGCTAAGGCCGCATCAAGTTTGCACAACGTTAAGATACAGAAGAAGGGTGTTTTGGTGCTCGATACAAGTCCAGAGGAGACACTAGCCATTGTTGCAGGTCCAGAAAATACTTCTTCTATGTCAGCTCTCTGCAGTCACGTGCTTTGCCCTGTTAGCTTAGCCCCATTAGCTTTATCTCAGTTATCATAGTACCATTAGTTATTATCTTGTTTGGCCATTGCCCATGTCCTTTGTTAGTCCCGTCTCTTTTGTTAGCATCTTTGTCCATCTCCTAATGTGTGCTGCATTTTCTATATTGTCCTATTTGTTTTCCTTAGTAAATGCCCTACATTTTACACTAAAAATTAATATGCATCATGTCCACTTACATGCAGTTATGTTTCTGGTCGGGAGTATACACAAACACATGTATTTTATCTTGACATATTAGTTATACATGTATTGTAACCCTGTGCCTTGATTATGTCCAGTATTTTGTAAAATGTGTGTTCTTCCACCTGAAGACTAATTGACCATATACACAGTTCTGGCTAACACTCATTATCATCTCTTGAATAAATGGGAGCCTGATGTAGTTTCACAATGGTTGGTAAAAAAAAGTCTTTTTTGTGTCCATATTGCTATACAAACGTTATTCCATGTTCATTCAGTTTCTTATTCACTTAAGGCCAGACTTTTTTAAATTGCTTGTTCCTCGGAAGTCGCTACTTAAGAATCTACTGAGGAAAAGGGAAGGAAAAAAAAATAAATCTTTATTTTTCAGCACTTTTCAATTTCTCGAGGACTATGTAGAATCAATACAGGGAAGGAGGAAGAAATAAAAATACATTTTTATTTTTAAATCTCATTTATTTATTTATTTTACAATTAAATTAAAGTGAATCTGGAAAAAAAATAATAATAATTAAATGAATAATTAATTAATACTAAAAAAAGTATTGAAAAAGCTAAAAAATAATAAAAAGTTTTTTTGGAATTTCAACCATTAATGCTGCGGCAGATTCGAGAAATACAAAAAATAAATATTTTTTTGGATTCTTCAAATATGATTGTCGGCGGATCCGTGAAACAAGCAATAAAAAAAGTCTGGCCTAAACCAGAAAGCAGATGCCTAGCGGGCAGCACAGGGCACCTGACAGGAACAACCCTAGACAGGCGCCAATCCTTCATAGGGCACACACACTCAAACACAAGGGACACTTTAGAGACACCAATTAACCTACCACGCATTATCCCCCTTTCAAATTGGCTTCCTTGATATATTCTGGCCACAATTAAAGAGAAAAGCATCTAGTGTGTGTATGTACAGTAACAAATATTTTATGGCAAAATACTAATCTAAAGTTCTCCATCAATCTGGTTTGAACTGATGTCAACAAATTATTTAGTAAAAGGTCATGTTCAAATCTTTATCTGTCCAGGTGCTCCAAGGCATACTGTTTTATCTGAAAAAATGCTTATATTTTTGTATGTTTGCTCAGTGCTGGCTTCTCGGGAATACAATAATTTGTAAATTCAATTCAATTAAATTAACTTAACAACAGAAAAACATACAATAGACATACAGTACTGTATCAAAAGCCTTGGGCCACCTCTAGATTGGATATAGGAGAATCCATAGCTAGCTCAACTTTACGAGCTGCATGGTTTTCTGCCTCTCATAGCCTTGCTAACTTGTTAGCTTATTCTTTTGTTTTGTTAGACACGATAGCCTTGCCTCTTGCATAACCTGTGTGCTCCCATTTATACTGTCTGTGTTTAGCTTGCATGATCGGCCCCTATTTTTAGCTTGTGTTAGCCCCTTACTGTAGTTGCAGGCTTTGTTCCTGTAGTGTAATCTTTGTTCATCATGTGCCATCTTACCAATAGCTCTTTTCGCCTGTGTCTCTGCTCCACTGACCATGAACGATGAACAACGTATTTGAAAAAAGGATTTAGTATAATTTAACAGCAAATAAATAATTTAATCATATAGCCGATAAGTGAAAATTTTAAAAGTCTGTAATGCAATTACATTACCTGTTGAGAAAAATACTGCTGACATCATCATGGGTGATTGGTGGCTTCTTGGAGCTGGCGGCCATACGGAGCGGCCGAAGGAAATTGTTGACGAGAATGTGGAGCTGCTGGACATACTCAGCTTCAGCCTCCAGCATGCTGAAAACGACTTGGTTTCTTTTTCTCATACTCTCAGCATGCGGGGAGCGAATGTAGTCCTGGATGATGGTCTTCCACTTCCGTCGGCACATCCAACCTCGCAAGAAGCTCTGTACCTAAAAAAAACATCACCATTAAGGCTCGATTAGCAAATTTACAACTGTGATTTTCAACTACTTTGTAATTTCTAATCATAGCGTTATATACACTGCTCACAATAATTACAACATTATTTAAAAATGAATAGGAAGAGGATAAGACAAGATCTTCTGGACAATCTGATCCTGTCCATGCCACATCACTGTCAGTGTGTTTTTGCAGTTTTGGCTGACCAGACACTGTACTGAACAGTCAATGTGGGGCACTCTCGTCCAGTTTAACATGCTTCTCTTCACCCCTATGAACATTAAACTTGCTACACCAGGCAAGCAATGGTTAAATTCATGTAGATCACTTATTTTTCTCAATCTTATGTTTGGTGTAAACATTAACAGAAGCTCTTGCATAGTATCTGCACGATGCTACTTCTACATCATAAGCTGATTGGTAAATCTGCAGCTGCTGTACCTAATATGTAGGCAGGTGTTCCTAATACAGTGCTTGTTTTGTGCCAGAATATCTTGAATTTAAACAATAGAGCATGAGAGAGAGTGCATTATCATGAATAATACCACAGCAGATATTTAGACACTGATGTTATTCACAGTAACACATAGCCTTGAGGGTTCTATGGCTTAAATGTAAGATATGCTGGCACATAACTAGCTTTTGCACAACAGTTTTATATAACATTTTTACAACAAAATAAAGAACCAAAAAAAAGCAAAAAAGCCCTGAATGGAAGCCCTTTAATACTGACAATACCTTCTGGCAAATAGTTCAAATGATTTGTTTCTACTCAAAGCTACGCAATTCCCTGCTCTCCTCTATGCTACAAAAATGCTTATATAGTCAATCCTCGACACTGGTCCGCTTTGGTTCTCGATTTGATTCTTGACGCATTTTAACAAGAAAAAATTGTCCTGCCATTCGAAATACTGGAGCACATCTCAATCTCAGTTCAGTACAGTGTCTTACATATACATGGGTCCTAAGAAGGACAGTGACAACAACCAACCAAATAGGAGAAAGATGATCATGTATTTTATCTTATTAGTTTTTTTTATTTTTATCTCTATGTATACAGGGTGCCTATGTAAAGTCATGATTTAAGTAATGTATTACTCACCGGTCAACATACATGACAGGCAGGTTTTACCCGTATTACATCGATTCAATGTGAGCCAAAGGGGGACTTTACAAATTGACAAATATCAATGCAGGTAATCTTCAAGACTTACTTTATATACACACTGTATTTGTCATTATACAAATCTTTATTAATAAAAAATAATTAAACATACAGGGTGTTCTGGAACTGATAAATTTAATTTACATTGCTTGTCATAAGATAATGTTTTTTGGTACCACTGTACAGCACAATTAAACTGCAATTGCAAATAAGTAAAAAGACTACAATTAAAAACTAAATTCATTAAGAATTAAACAATATTTGTTTAATTATAGTTTTATAATTATTAGGGTTATTTCATTACTTGTGTATATATATATGTTTGAGGGCACAAAGCTTGTCGTTACTTGGCAACGTCAGCAGAGTGATACCAGTTTGGTGCATAAAAGTGTAATAACAAATATTATCTTGGTGAGAATTTTTTTAACCAATCAGATTGCAAGCTTGGGACTAACTGTTTGTTGTAAAACAGTATTGCAAATATATTTGTGTCTACAGTTCAATAAACTATATTCCATGTAACATTTTGACAGGCCTGATTTTGCCACAGTGCAACTCAGCTTTCTTCTCTGGAGTTTTTTAAGTTTGTTTATTTATATTTACCATACTCTGTTTTTTTCCAAATAAACCTGAATGCAAACCAACTATACTGCTCACAAAACAAATGTGTACTTTTGTGTTCACACTGTAAGCAAACTTTAAAGGGCCTCCTGATTCTCATTCTGTTGATGCACACGAGACTTTATACCACCTGTTGTTCACAACACAACTCCTTCAGAACTCAATCCCCAGCTGTTTAACACTGAATTGTGAGTAGTACAATCATCTTAAATATTTTTGTTGTTTGGTTCTGCTCCATTTCTTACAGCAACTGAGAAGAGAGAAAACCCTGATGTGAAACACCAAGGACAGGCATGGAGGAGGAATTATATTAATCAAAAACCCTTGCATATCCAAGAGGGTTACATAAATAAGGATGCTGTCATAAACATTGCTGACGAATCCACATAGGTGAAACAGGCAATCGGCTTGGGCAGAACTTTGGCGAGAGTGGCAAATCGTGGGCCAACTAGAGGTCAATTCTTCAAGAACACTGCAGCTCCCTCCCCTGGCTAATGCTCAGAGCTTTCGTTATGTCATCTTCCCATCGCCCAGAAGAACTCCTGAACCAAACATATCTGGATACAAATCTTAAAGGGGAGACTACTGAAAAAGCAAGCACTTCAAAATCAAGTGTTAGCAATGATGACAAACCTTTAAGTTCACCAAACCAAGAGACCATTAGTTCTACCACCGTGGTCCCACCACCAAATACTCCCCAAAAGGCACAAGAATCTAGCTTTAGCGGCATCACAAAACTAGGCACAAATTTGTTTTCAAACCTTCTTTCATGTACATTACAATGACAGGAGATAACTACTAGCAGTGCTAGCTTGAGGTCTGGCCCCAGTTCTGGGAAATGTGGCTGACTGTCTAAAGAGGGGCCTTGTAAGCACCCCAAATGGGTAAATTTTGGTACAACTGCTGGTTGGCAGAAACTTTAGTGATTATCATTTCTACATTCGTAAAGAATTCTGAATACAGCTTGGGAGGGAGTTTGTTGGTGCATATGATTGGACAGAGGAGAATTCCTTTGGTAACTAGAAGGCATTGTGACCACTTATAGCATTTTGATTTAACCACACATGACAAACGTCTGCTACATATTAGATAAAAACTGGTGATAGCAAACCAAATATTAAGCCCAAGAAACTAGGTCAGAGCATCTCTGAAATGGTGAGGTTTGTGAGGTGCTCTTGGTCTGCTGTAGTGCAACAATGGCCAAAGAAAGAACAAACTGACAACATGGTATTGGATATTTACCAGATCAGATGTGCTGAAACAAAAAAGATATTCATGTCAACTCCAACTTGCCATACACTGCTTTAAGGATAACATCTGGTTACCAAGCTAACATCCTGATAGCAGTCTTTAAAAAGCTATGCATTGACTAGTTAGGCACATGGAGGAACAACAGAATATGGGACAGGTGGTCATAAAGTTTTGTCTCACTGGTGTATATTGTTACACTGGTGATAATGCTTTGTCTTGAAAAGATGTTGTCTTCAACTAAATCTGGAACACAGTAATAATATAATGTCTATATGAAACACTGTCCATTTATTCATTAACTTTCTTATCCCTTTAATAATGTTTGAAACGGGTGCCAGTGCCCAGCTAACAGCACAGGAACAGTCAGAAACAAACACAGGCTCAGACACAAGCAGCACTTTAGAGACATCAGTTGACCTAAGACGCATGCTTTTGGACTGTGGGAGGAAACCAGAGTACTCAGAGTACTTCTTTCTCTGGGGCGACAGTGCTACCCACCAAGCCACCAGGCCATGTGTCTTTAAAAAGATTAGCAGATATATAATAAAGAATAAAAATATAAACATGGATTCTGAAAACTGACCCCCCTGTTAATATAAAAGTTTATATGTTTATTTTCTTATGTTATTTCCAATTAACTTTGTTAGTTTGTCTCACTTAACTGCTGTCACAGAATAATATTGATTAAATGAAACTTCACTCGCTCTCCCTGTTGCTGTTACATTAACATAGTTCTTAATAGTGTCTAATGAATGGCAAAAAGTAATTACCTTCTTGATTTTCTTGATTTCAGAATCATCATCACTCTGGGCTGTGGTAGGGCTGGACTGTATCTTCTCATTATCTTTAAGCAAACCAGCAATCTACAAAATAAAGTTGCTGTTATTGTTTAGTCAAATAACTAAAGACACTGAGAGTCACATACAGGACAGGTACAATAATATCAAGCACAAAACCATTCACAGATGTAAAAATTTATCTGTGACTCTGTGAGTCATAAAGTCAAAACTTAATGTCATGAGATTTGTTAAACTGAAATTTAAGACAGTGTTGCCACTTGGACAAAGAAGGTTAAATAATTAGGTAGCACATAACGAAAGCTTCAATTATCAGCATGCATTTATATCCTCGATTGATTTATGTTTAAATCAAATTATGTTTTCAGATAACAATAAATGCTAGTACATTAATCAAGTACATTAGGGTTAAAATAAAGCTAAAGGCAACCATCTTGTTGAAATTATAGTAATATTGTGTTTTCTGTTTTAGAATTTGTTCCAGTCCCATGACAAACAATTCATAGCTTATGGTAGCATTTAGGATAAATTTAAGTTGTTCTTGAGTCAAATTAGGCCTTTGATATTAATATATTGATCTAGCTTGTGGTTATTTTGTGCAACCCCTGTTTATTTAAATAAGATTTTGTTCAATTAATTTTCTTCCGAACGTAACAAGGTGAAATCTAATTTATAAAATGACTACAGGTGACATCCATGACTAACCAGTCAAATACATATTGGTCAAAAATCAATAATATAATCTGGAGGCAGATGCAAATTAAGATTGAAAAACCTGGGGTGGAAATAGACAAATGTATTATGAGGACTATAAATGAGGACCATTTAAAATGTTTTAAAAGAGCTCTGCCAACACAAAAGGGGGTGGCTGATGCAGTCTGAAGCTGAGAGCTCTCGTTTACCATGATACCAACTAAAGGAGTTTATTATTATGTTGCAGAGCATGGATGCAACATGCACAATAGAGCTTTATCCATGCATATTCAGCAAGCCATTCATGCACAAAGCCAAATTTGCACTTTAATGTAAAATGGCTATTTGATCTCGTGGATGAAGAATACATCAGGTATCACAGCTCTATTGAAAAGCTATTTTTTATGAGAAGAGATTCTAAATAGAGGGCCAAGTAGTCTAAGGATGGCTCCATATTGTGAATCCCCTTTAATCATTATTAAATATATTTACAAAGACTAGATACAAGACCTGTTTAACATTGAACAACCTTGTTACTGCACATTAAATTAACCTTACCTCAGATTTTAAGCGCTCTATCTCAATCTCTCCATCCTCTATCTGTTGTCGAAGTTGCTTAGCAACTGTTTTCTCTGTCTCTACGATTTGGAGTAGATGGAGGTACTTCTGCATGAGAGTCTCATGCTCTGTGGCCAGGTTTCTGTAACTGAATGCCCACATACACATGCCAAAATTAACAATCATATTGCTATATAAACACACAGGGAAATGAAAAAGTGTTCCACCAGATATCCAGTATTTTCACATATTTTTTACACTAACTTGTTTCATATCATTATAACAATTAAGACAATATATAAAATATTAAATAAATATAAGCTAAAATATAAGAGAAATAAAATACAAAATATGTTCTTACATAGTTGAATAACAAATATACATTATGTTGTAGCAATTGCACATCATGTTCTAGGATATACAACCCATACAACAATTGCAAACAGTATGAACCAAGATATTACATGTTTTCTATGTTCAACCTTACTTTAACTTTATTTTAAATTTGTTTAATTAACTTTGTTAATTAATCGATTTCTGCAACATATTCCAAAATAAGTGGGGGCGAAGGAAATTTAGGGCTAGTAATGTATTAAGAAAAACAAACAGATAATCACATGATTCAAACAGGTGATGTCAATAATTGGTGATTGGTGAATAATTGGTGATTGTAATAATGACTGGGTACATTATTAGGAAAAGATGAGCCTTTGATAAGCAAATATGTATAGAGGATCTTCAGACTGTCAATAAATGTATGAATACATTATTGAAATGTTCAAAGACATTCACCTTTAGAGAAAGATATAAAGGAATTTGAGTATTTCTACATTTATAATAATATCATCAAACAATTCAAGGAGTCTGGAGGAATTTCAATGCATAAAGAACAAGGTCACTTGTGATATCCCTCAGACAGAACTGCACAAAAACAATCATTTAGCAATATCTGATGTACCGGGCAAGGGATCACTTTGGCAAACCTTTGTGAAGCACAAAAATGCAGATTAACATTCACAAATATCACTTAAATTATTATTCCGGGAAAACGACTCATGTCAATCCTGTGCAGAGGCATATGAGATGGACCATCACAGAGTGGAAATGTGTACTGGATTCTGACCAAACGGCATTCACGTTTTTTCTGCTGGAAGCAAGGTGTTCTGGACCAAAGACGAAACGAACAGTCCAGACTATTATAAGCAATAAGCCCAAAAGGCCAAGGACCAAAAGGGTCTGACATGGTGTGGGGCTGAGACATGGTGTCACTGAGACAATCAGAGACAAGTTTTTTTACAAATGGAAAGCCAGCTAGGTGTAGGAAGAAATTAAGCTATTGTGGGCTATGGGCTGCTGGAAACCTTGGGGAGTTGGTGGGTCTTTTCATGAAAGTATTTTTGCAAATGTGTTATTATAAAAACTTTATTTGTGAACCCAATGTTGTAAAAACAAATTAAATTGTGAGCAGAAAGTGTCGATACACATCTACGAGCAATGTGGAGGCACCCCCTTATCTGGTCATGTGACAGCTGCAGATCCATTTCCTACCCAACG
This sequence comes from Parotocinclus spilosoma, assembly GCA_033117975.1. Lineage (NCBI taxonomy): Eukaryota > Metazoa > Chordata > Actinopteri > Siluriformes > Loricariidae > Parotocinclus > Parotocinclus spilosoma. Next base: position 1,140 of record JAVSBV010171236.1, on the reverse strand, counting down.
TGCACCGAAGACTCACAATGGAAGGCAACTTTTCAACTCAAGCATCAATTTGCCAGTGGTGGGAATCCAAACCACAGGTACCCAGTGCTGAGCCACACTGCACATGCCGATATGAGCCAGCAGGTTCAGCTAACATTTACATCAGCCATCAGAATGGAATAAATGTGACATGTTTTGACTAATCCATGATAGTTGGTGCCAGTCCGGCTGAAGGGATTATCTTTACAACTGCGGATACCCTTGGAGCCCACGCAGAGAAGTCAAAAACCTTTACTCACAATGGTGCACTAAAGAAAAAGTGGGCTGCCGGTCTGCATTAAGAAACATTGATGTGATAGAACAACAGAGGATGGCCAGCCAGGTTTGGGAGTGACAGCTTTCTCTTGACAGTGCAGCATATTGCCTGTTGTATTCATGACACCAATCATTTTTCTCTGTTGTGCTGCATTGCAAATGCTGTATTACTCCACTTGTTTCTCCCCCCACAGTGCATTAGCTTTCTGCTACAAAAATAAGTTAATTCTCAAACACTAATCCACAACTGACCTGAGCTGTGCGGTACAGTTTCAGCAGATGTAATTCACCTGAAGGCTAAGACCTGCTCATCATCATCTTAGTGCTTATATGGAGTCTTTAATACATGTTTAATACAAATTTGCTTAATGTTTACAAAACTTTCTGTTGGACTGCGTTATGTACTGTATATGTTATGCTAATCTCAATGTTGTCCGAACACCATATTATATACCATACTTGGCAATTTTTTATTGAACACTGTAGTGTTCCAATACTGACTACATAAGCAATGCACTGCAGTGTTTCTCTTATGATGTTACATGCATTTCCATACATTTAATATCAACATTGACTAACACACGGGTAAAATAACAGGCAAAATTTTATCTTACTGTAGAGATGATGCATGCAATTCACAGACTTTGGGGCAAGCTGAAATATCAAGCTTACACGGAAAATCATACTGTGTATAAAGAGGGTACATATCCAGTGGTGATGTTTAAGACACTGGTTACTGCATGTATCAGGGCAGCACGGTGGCTCGGTGGGTAGCACCGATTGCCTCACCACAAGAAGGTCCCAGGTTCAATCCCAGGGTGGAGCAACCTGGGTCCTTTCTGTGTG
>JAVSBV010171227.1:0-13838 GCA_033117975.1 Parotocinclus spilosoma | reverse complement strand
CAGATCTTTATAATTAAACATTGCATACGTCAGTCGGTCACCCCCTAGTGGTTATATGAGGTGCACTAAAAACTCAGCAAAATGTGCAGGGCCGGGTTGGGATGTGACACACACTGCAATGGATCCACCAGATTGCAACACTTCCACTGCCTGCCCAGTCACCACATTTAACGCCAGCCAAATATTTACGGCACCAGCTTTCTTTGAATAGTTTGTGTTTGTGTTTAGGGCAGTGAGTTTATTTGTTTTAACTCCAGGACATCCATTTACAGCTAAAGCTGGGCCCTTGGGAATACCCCTTTAACTTTAACTGGCCGGTTAGATGTTTGTATTGTACAGTATTGCACAACAACTGCACAAAGATATCGCACTGAAAATTCTATTGGATTAGTAGTTTCAATATATTGCACAAGGTGGAGCTGCTCCTTTATTAATCCCCATACAGAGTTTACTTGCTTTATTGTATCCAATGAGATAAATAAAATGACATATAGATAGAACATTGTATAATTTTTTTTATCTGTATGCCTGCATAGACATACATTTTAAACTAAATATGGGGCAAAAGATTAGTCTTTCAGAAGAATAATCATTAAATAATACAACTGATTTAATGTTGTAATTCCACCGATTCTTGTATTACAGTAGCTGATATATGCTTACCCAGACTGAGTGGTAAGTGTTAGTTGCTGCAAACAGCAGTTTCTGAGAGACTGGGTTTCAATAGCGGGAAGAAAGAGGCATTTACAAGCTGAGATGAACTGGTGTCCCACCCAGTGAACATCTCTGTTCACAAATCAGTGAACCTGAACAGGACAGGAGAAGGTAATACAGGCTTATTTGCTTTACTTTGCTATGCCTACACCAATATAGATAGATAGATATGCTTTAGTGGCCACTGTATCTAATGTAGCCAGTTTGAACTGAAAAAGGTCATTTTCCAAAATCAAAAAAGTTTGTTTTATTTCTCATTAATGTACACTCAGCATCCCACCTTAACAGAATTTTTTTTTTTTTAATCTGAAATATCACATGGTCATAAGTATTTAGACCCTTTGTTGTGACACTCCTGGTTCTGGGACTGGTTCTACTCCTTCATTGGAGTCCAGCTGTGTTTAATTGAACTGATTGGACTTCATTAAGAAAGGCAAACATCTGCCTATATAAGACTTCACAGTTCACAGTGCATGTCAATGTAAATGAGAATCACGAGGTCAAAGGAACTGCCCAAGGAGCTCAGAGGCAGAATTGTGGAAAGGCACGGATCCTAAGAGGTTCCTAAGAGGACAGTGGTCTCCATAATCCTTAAATGGAAGAAGTTTGGGACTGCCAGAACTCTTCCTAGACCTGGCCGTCCAGCCAAACTGAGCAATTGTGGGAGAAGAGCCTTGGTGAGAAAGGTAAAGAAGAACCCAAAGATCACTGTGGCTGAGCTCCAGAGATGCAGTAGGGAGATGGGAGAAAGTTCCACAAAGTCAATTATTACTGCAGCTCTCCACCTTCAAGGTTTTATAGCAGAGTGGCCCGACGGAAGCCTCTCTCTCCTCAGTGCAAGACATATGAAAGCCCGCATAGAGTTTGCCTAAAAACACATGAAACACTTTCAGACTATGAGAAATAAGAATCTCTGGTCTGATGAGACAAAGATTAAACCTTTTGGGCGTTAATTCTAAGTGGTATGTGTGGAGAAAACCAGGCACTGCTCATCACCTGCCCTATACAATTCCAGCAGTGAAACATGGTCAGCTGCAGGGACAGGACAACTGGTTGTAATTGAAGGAAAGATTAATGCAGCCAAGTACAGAAATATCCTGGAAGAAAACTTTTTCCAGAGTGCTCAGGACCTCAGACTGGGCCGAAGGTTCACCTTCCAACAAGACAATAACCCTAAGCACACAGATAAAATAACAAAGGAGTGGCTTCTGAACAACTCTGTGACCATTTCTGACTGTTGAGCCAGTTGAGCATTTCTGAAGAGACCTGGAAATGGCTGTCTATCAACGTTCACCATCCAACCTGATGTAACTGTAGAGAATCTGCAATTAAGAATGGCAGATAATCCCCAAATCAAGGTGTAAAAAACTTTGCACCATTCCCAAGACGACTCATGGCTGTACTAGCTCAAAAGGTTGCTTTTAATAAATACTGAGCAAAGGGTCTGAATACTTATCACGTGATATTTCAGTTAATCTTTTTTAATACATTTGCAAAAAATTCAACATGTCTGTTTTTTTTTCTGTCAAGGTGGGATGCTGAGTGTACATTAATGAGAAATAAAATTAACGTTTTATATTTTAGCAAATGACTGCAATGAAACATATGGATCTTATTCACTTTGTAAAACATAGTGGTTGTAATATAGCGGCTTGCTGCCTCTGAGTTAAAACAACAAACTGAATCTAAAAAAAAAAGTGTGTCAAGCAGCAAGGTAACAACCTTGAGTTGAACCTCTTCTGAACAGAGGAATGGACTCCTTCAAGCAGGACATGTGCAGTACTAATAACCTACAGTATTTGAAATATTTAGCTGCAGCTATTGCTGAACAAGTGGGTCACACCATATACTGCTATATATACAACCATATATTTCACCAATATTTTTGTTTGTTTGTGTATTTAATGTTGCATCAATATCGATGGCTATTCTCGACAGCAGCAAGTTTACATCGATACTAGTCATTCACATTCACACTGGGTCAGGTTAAGGCCAATTAACCAAACACGTGTATTTTGGATGCAAATAAGTAAAGTAGAAGTACCCAAAGTAAACCAACATGGACACAGACGTGACACTTCAATTCTGAACAGCTGATGTACAGGTCAGGATCAAACATGGCGCGCTGGAAATATCCTTTAACCTCTGTGCTGACTCCATTGATATGTAATATTGAATCTTTTTTTCAGTAAATATATGAACACGTATTTATTTTTGTCTAAGTGATTTTAAGTGTTTTTCTCTATCTAATTTTCTAACTTGAGTTGAAATCCGATTAAGTTTTTGGTCATATTTATACAAAAGAATATATTTTAAGTTTTAAAGGGTTCAACACTTTCAAGCATCACTGTAAACTGGCTAGTTTTAATATTGGATTGTGTAAGAACACACAAGTGGATGCAGTGAAACAGACAGTGTAGGGAGGAGTGAGAATAACACTTAAGCTCAATATCTGTCATTCTAAGCACTTTTGTAGTGCAGAGACAAGTTGTCTGTATTTATCACAGATAACAATGCAATAGTTGAAATGAGCTGTATCTAATACACCAGCCAGGGTTTTTAAAGACATTAGACATGTGTTTCTTGTTTTTGTGTTTGCGTGTGTGTGTTTGTGTCCTGTGATGACGGTACCCTGTCTAGAGTTGGTTCCCAACTTGTGCCCATTGCTTACGGTTAATATGAATTGGGTACTCTAGTCTATATGTATCAATATGTAGGGACAGTGTGAATAACATAACATTCATTTGTTAAAGCTGTAGTTTGTAGTAGCAAATTCTACTAGCAAACACCTAGTAATTGCACATTGCTTGATGCAAAATTTAACACAGTTTCTGTAAAATATAATAGTTTATTAGTTGTTATAGACTGAATGGTTATCTGATAATTGAGATAATCAAAGTAGGTTTCAAGTAAAGGCCCAAGGAGCAGAATAGGTCAGAATAGGTCACCCTAATTTTTATACTATGCTCCAAACATTTCGCCTCAGTAACCACCCCCAGTTTGTAATCTATGTCTGATTTGCAAAGTGACCCGCAATGCAGTCCACTTACAACGGCCCAACGTTAGAAAATAAAACTGAATATGCAATTTGCCATGCGTTCAGCTGATTTTCCACATTTTCCATAGCTCTCCCCCAAATGCATATGCATGAGTAACAGAATAAATGCATAATTTCATCGTGCTGTATATAGTGCACAACCGTCACCTTTAGGTTCATATGCCAATTTATACAAAACTTTTCAACTAGAATTTGGTCACATTATGATTAGAGCACAACTGGGCACAAAATGAATAAAATATCACATACCCAATGCAGTGCATATTTATTCATTCTGACTCTTTTATTCAAAGTGTCTACAAGTAGGACAGAAGGCAATCTCAGCACCAAGCTGTTTAACTAGCTAACACTGATGGATGGGCTGCAAAATGAAGTTTTCACAATGTCCAACACTGAATGGTGCACAGGACTTGGACACAAGCTACCCAATAAGCGACTGTAATATTCCTGAATAATCTGAGTAGCTAAGAAATCAGTAAAAGACAATTTATTCCCCTCCCATCTTGCACTCTCATCACAAATACAATGTGATTTAATACCAAAGCTGACTTTACTGTGCCACGGATGATAACTAAAGTACAAGTAAAGATAAAAATAAAGGAAATAAAATAATAATTTGTGCACTTTTAATCAACAGCATTTATAAAACCAATAGCTATGAACTATCATTACCTTGCCAGCATTGTGGCTAACTTACTTTTAAATATTTTCTGCTGTTTTCACTGTGAAAAACTGAAGAAAAAAACGGTCTCTGTTGTAATTATGTTGGGTCATTATGGCAAATGCAGTGAATTTGCTCCAGGATAAAATTGATTTTCACTGTTGTCATTTTAGTGGGCCATAGCAATGGATGATGGCACCTGCAATGCCATATATATATTATAGTTCTCTACAGTGTTCATGCTAATCGTTGCAGGTTGTCTAACATTTACTACCAAATGTTCCTCACTTTAAGTACATACCCAACAAGGTTCTTCTATCAACCAATGTTTGCAATATTACATAAAATGGATATGTGTAAACAGTGTAAGTGGAGCCAGTACTAAGTGTTATGTCATCTTCCACTAAGCTGAGTATATTTTTGCAGTCTAACCCTTGTTGTCATATTACTGAAGTTAACAGAGAGCAAACTTTATTGCAAAATAAAATTATTGCAGAAATAGATGTCAAATAGTGTCAGTAGAATATATATATATTATTTAAAGTTCTAGAAACAATGAATGTGAAAACACTCTACCTACAGTTTAAGCTTTACTGGCCTTTGGAAAGTCCTGAAAATGTGTTTTCACTTACGAAAGTATAAACTGCTTCTGTTTCTCTTGCTTTCTGAGTCATTCTGTCATTCATCAACTTCAGTCCAACAACTTTGTGTTATTTATTCATTTATTGTCCCATCAGCATCAATGACTATGTTCATGACAGGAACAATATTACAACACATTTTTGGCTGTGGGAAAGTGGGAATACCAGAGTGGCAACAAGAGTAAAAATCCAGGGTTATGCTTGATTGAAAACAGGTGTGGCAATATTCAGGCCTGGATGTGGTTAGAGACAATGTACTCATGTGTGATAAACAACAGGTAAAATATGTTTTAACAAAGGGAGGGATCACTTTTTCACACAGGGCCATGTACGTTTGGATTTCTTTTCTTCCTTAATAATAAACACCTTCATTTACAAATTGCATTTTGTGTTTACTTGTGTTGCCTACTATTTAAATTGGTTTGATGTTCCGAAACACTTAAGTGTGACAAACGTGCAAAAAACAAAACAGGAAATGAGAAAGGGGCAAACACTTTTTCACACAACTTTTTCATGACAATCTTTTTGTGTGCTGGTGATAGAACTTCTTATATGGAACAGCTGGAGGTGAGAAGCCTGGGGAATAAGTATCATTAGTTGTTTGTATATATCTCACTGGCACTACAGTTGATATTTACTCTAACAAGATGGAACTAGATTCATCAAGTAAAATGTTCCAATTACAATGCCTTATAGCAGAAAGTATTTGTTTAAATAATAGGACAGTGTGTTACAAACCCCAGATATTATAACAGAAATGTAGTATGCCTGGATTCAGAGTTTCTTTGCAGCAATGCTGAGTAGCCAGTGTTAGAGCCAAAGATGTAAAGAAACTCAACAAATCAATAAAGAAAGCTGAGATTTTAGACAGTGGTGTTAGACTGTGTATTATTCAATTATTTTAAAACAATTAAACAATTCATGTTTTTTTTCTCAAAAACACAAATTGTCTGCATAAACAAAAACAATTATGCTAAAGTAGGGTTATTAGTAGATCAGTAAAGCAAAGCTGCAAATCACTTGCAAGTGCTTGAGAGATGTGCATGATGCAAGTGCACAGTACAAAAGTCCAATAACTGTAGACACAGAATAAAGTCTAAACACACGCAGCCAAAAAAAGGAATGCTGTAATTAAATACACAGACAGTAAACAGATAATGGTTATTAAACAGGGTCAAAATCAGGGCACGATAAAACAGACTGTTTGACATCATAGGTCGTATTTACTAAAGGAAACTGCTACAACATAATTTATTTTTGTATTATAGAGGTACATATGAAATAAATTCATTAAACTTTGTTATAGTTATCAGGTATAAAACCCCACATGGAAATGTGGCTTTACAATTCATGCTACTTCCCTACTTCAGTTTATTGTTTCAGAATGTGTTAAAACACATATAAAGTGTGTAATTACTGTTATTATGCAGTCATAAAATGGTGTATACAGTGGTGAATATTTAATCAAATTCCTGTAAATGTATTCCCTATGCTGTAATTGAATTGATACAATTTAGGTCACAGTTTATTATTGAAAATACAACAACATCATGTTATTAGAGTATGGAGTATGGGCTGGTGTCATACCTACTGTTTCCTCACAGCTTCTGACATCAACATTGCTTGGTGCAAAATCTGTCTGTGTGGGTCAGCTGGTCTCACTACATTGTCCCTCTTTGAATGACAGTATTTATATGTGCCCTGCAGTAGATTGGTACCCTGTCAAAATTTAGTTCCTTCTTTGTGTTCTGGGTTTCCATTTAGGCCCAGAATCCCTGCAACCCTGAGCTGAAATAATGTACATCTAATTGATAAATATATTTTTAGTTGAACAACAATAAGTAGTATACATATATACAAGAAGTCACAAGAAAAAATTCAGAAGATAGCATTTTCAAACATGAGCAAATAATATATGCCTTGCTTACCTACCCAATGGACAGCTCGGCAGACAAATAAACAGAACATTTGTATTGATTTCTTAGATAATTCATGACAGTACCTGAAGGATTTCTTGGAGGATACAAATAAAGGTGGAGCAAAGAAAAATAGATATATTGTACATGAATAATACATTAAAATATATCAAAACAACATATAACCACTATATAAAGCTTTGAAATATAAAACAAAAATGGCAATTAAACCTCAACATTTGCTTGAAGGCCAGTTAAGTAAACTAAATTGCTCTTATTTTAGGTATGTTCATTGAGAAAAAAAACAACAAAAAAAACTAATGAACTGAAGAATTTTTATTAATGTATTATGAGAAGAACCTAAATTGGTTTTGTTAATGGCTGGCAAGACTAGGACTAGACTAAGAGGGAAAAGGGAGAAAAGAAAAGCCAGAAACTAGATGGAGGAATACAATCAAAATAATAAAGAAAAAAAAACAGTTAACATCTGCATTGTGTTTATTTGATGTGAAGTAAACTTGAACATTCTGTAAGTGTGGTGATTCCATCAATTTGCCAGGGGTACTGTTACAGACATGTCTGATTATTCCTGAAGTCGCCAGTTTACTGGTTACTTAATACCCATTATGCTGGAAGCATGGAGGTATGTAGTGGAGTGACTGCAAATCAGATTATCAAAATGATTGATGTTTATCAGATACCAGTTTGATGATCCCATACCAGCGTTGCAGCTGCTTACATTTACAAATGCTAACATCAATGGCATAACATTATAACACTCAGTATCAGTATTCAGGCTATTCATACACTTCAGGCTGCATTGATTTGCAATCAGTATTCAGTATCAGTATATTTGCAAAACAAATAAACACATTTTTACATTTTCTAATGAATCCTTAGCTGTTCATCCTTGTTGTATTGTTTCACATCTGAAGGCGTGAAGCAGTCTGATATAAGATTTCTGTAAAACCACACACTCAGATATCTACCTCACTCTGACCCATAGCTGTTCTGTGTTCATTACTGAGCTCTGCTGTAAAATAGGTCTCCAGTTTGTCAAGTTGAGCTCGTGGGATTTAATCAGATTTCACATTCTTCAGGCCTCTTCGTTCTCCCTGCACTTTGATGGGTCTCTAGAGACCCTGACTGGCAACACACATTGGAAATGGGCACACAACCAGGCACCTGATAGGCTCATGAGTTATTGAAATAGAGCAACCTTACCCCAGTTCCCCTCTTCATTTTACATAATTTCTCTATCCATTCTTTCCTTAAATATGCTATGCATTTCCACTGTCTATGGTGTAGAACATAGCAATGAGTTAGATTAAATATACAAAATATGTAATTATGCTCAGTGCTAAGTAGATGCTCCTACTTAGAGAAGACGAACATTGTTTTGTGTCCATTTGAAGTGTGTTTATGATAACACTGTAACTGCTACCATATTCATGTGCAAACCTTCACTTGCTTTGCTCAGTTGAAAGTCACTCTGTCTAAGAATGTCTTCCAAATACTAAAATGTAATACTATACAGTAATACTATCCCTTCCACATCCATCTAGAAAAATCTGCTTAAACTGTTTGGCTCCCCCTTGCTACCAGAGAAAAAGTTTTAATATATTATGTTCAGGAAATATTTTATATACTGTTACATATATTTTATGCATTTGTGAGTTTCTAAACTCAAATTAAAATGAACATTGAATTAAAAAAATTCTAGCCTTTCCTGTGTTGTGTGTTGTGGTAACTTTCGCATGTCATCTGCAGCTTCTGCAGCTTCTCATCAATTTCTTATGCCAACCTACGATATAGTAAAATCGCTATGGGGAAACATGTAACGTGTATGTGTTAAGGAAAGGGAAAGCTTAGTGTCAACTACTAATTAAAAGGTAGTCAGTCACAATTTGGGTGCAACTTTTGAGCCTGTTAGCAAGGCCTTTAACACGTCATCTTTTAGTCCGGACAAATATGTTTATTAAATGGTTAAAATAGTATTGTTACTCTGTGACCGTTATTATTAAAGAATTGCATATATACAAATTCCTCTGAATGAACTTGCAATTTGAGTTGAAACAATGATTGAAGATTATAACACACAATAGCCAGTAGACAAGCAGACCTAACTTTAATGGATGCAATACAACATTTGCTTCTGGTGACATTTCTTTTGTTCAGTCCTGCTTCTGCTTTACCTTTATTGACAGATTTGTTTAGACAGGGAGACCTGAGCTGAAATCTACAATGTTCATGCTCAATACATTCTCATTTACAGACTTACAAGCTTTGACACACAGTCAGTCGGGCATGTTGTATTCTGTTTGCACTGAAATTCAGGCAATGAAAATCCATCTGTGAATTCTATAAGCTGATTGTGTACTATGCATTACTCTATTGTTTCTTTTTACACAACTGTGAAAACTACATGGAAGTATACCAATGAATTAGACCAAGTAAATATTATGTTGCTACAGGTATTCACAGTTTAACATACATCCAATTAACGTCTGTTCATTTTAACGTCAATATCTTAAGAATTATAAAAGGAAATAAAAGTATGTCTACATATTTTCACATGTGAGTAATACATATATTGTATAATGCAAAACTAGTACCAGCAAACCCTGGTTGCCTGATGACAGAAAAGAGAAAAGAGATTCACATTCTTAAAAGCAGAACACATGTTGGTGTTTTAAATGACAGTTCATTCTTTACAATAAATCACTATGTCAAAAATATATAAATGACTGTTTCACATTCGTTCGATATGGTGTTAGATTAGGTCTCTTTGTTGCTAATCCAAATGCATGCAATTACAAAATTCAAACACTTATAAAAGCACATTAACATGTCCAGTTTCCGGCTATGCTAAGCAAATTTATTGTCCAAAAAATGTCTCTGGTAATTAAAACTATAATGCGCTTAACAAAGCATACTTCCAGTCTCAGGTTGGTTTTTAGATCTTTAAAATTTTAAATTAACAGTGTCTACGCTTCCTTTGAGCACACTTAATTTTATTTTCTGTTTTGCGAATTGACACGTTATTTATTATTATTCTTTAAATACTAATGCTAATGTTGACCTAAAACATCTGGCCAAAGTAGCTCTTGAAATGAGATCTTGCTGAAACCCGATTTGTTTCTCAAGCCTTTCAGTTTGCAGAAGTGTAAGGTAAGTTAACAATATGGTCATTTGGTAAAATTATTCATTGAGTCTAGGCCAGATAGCTAGGATGAAATGAAATGTACATAAATGGAGGTTGTAAATGATAGTGTGTTAAATGGAAAGTGTTTTGTGTTGATGATGAACTGGATCTTCAATAGAGCCACTGCTTAAGCTGACATCTCACTAATCAGTGGAATTTACTGTCAGCTGTGTTATTTAAGGGTACCAATTCTCTGCCACAATTGGTGCAGTCTTAAAGAATGAACTTTGATGAGAGTGAAAGTGAACACATAAGTAAGGGGTTTTTTTTCTTAACTTTTTATTTATATGCTGATTTTATCACAGACATATGCCCACACTTACATATGGGAAAGAAAACAACTAAAAAAAAAACGTAAATGTTCGATACATGAGTTTAAAACATTGAGAAATTTTCTTTTAAATATCGTACTTTGGCCTTATCAATAAATCACTTTTTTATATCCAATCCATCTGATATCTATCCATTTGTCTGTCTAAGAGTCTCTGTCTCTCTGTCTGTCTATTATCATCTACTAATTCCCCCATGCAAGCAACAGCAAACTCATTTTTAGCAGCAGTGGGAACTACAATTTCGGATCACATCTTTGGATTTACTGATAATTATTTACAGTGGTACCTCGATTCTCGAACACCCGCAGAACTAGTTGAATTCAGTTCTCAATGCATTTTGACCAGGACATTTTGTCTTGTGTTTTGCTGTTTAGTCAGTACTTGACTGTGCAACTAATTTCAGAAGAAACATGACTCATAATTAATTATTCAGTACACAGTGATTCAGATTAATACGTGATAATATCTGTTGTGTTTATCATGTTTTACTTTATTTTTACATCCACATTACTATATTCTTAGTAAATAATTACCTATGGGTCCTAAAATGGTTAGTAATGATAGTGAACCAAAAGGAATAGTTTCTAGAAAGAAATATTGTTTACAAATTGGTCTAAATCTGCATAATGACCACATCTGCACATAGCCTCTACATCTTCACCTCCATGATCATCTCAGACCAGCCACTCGGACAGCTGCTGCAACAACCGGTTTGCATAATGAAATAATTTCTGCACAAACTGTCAAAAATCATCTCAGGGAAACTCATTTGCTTGTTCAGTGTGCTCATTGTCTCCACCTTACTGCAGTTGTGGTAACCGATTTGAATGGGCAAATGATCATTGGAGCATTGGATGCTCATTGGAGTATGGCGCATTGGAGGTCTTCTCTTCACGGATGATTCCTTGTTTTCACTGTTCAGGGCAGATGTAAGACTGCATGTATGGCATCATGTGGGTGAGCGGTTTGCTAAATTCAATGTTGTGACTTGAGCGGCCCATGGTGGTAGCGGGGTTATGGTATGGGCAGGCATATGTTATGGACAACAAACACAGGTGCATTTTATCAGTGGCATTTTGAACGCACAAAGATACCATTAACACAAGATTACCACGAGATCCTGAGGCCCAATGTCGTGCCATTCAACCATGACCATAACCTCATGTGGCAGCACAATAATGCAGTGCCTCATGTTGCAAGAATCTATACATAACTCCTTGAAGCTGAAAACATACCAGTTCTTGCATTACCAGCATACTCACTGGACATGTTACCTGTTGAGCATTTATTGGAATCTCTGGATCAGCATGCACATCAGAATGTTCCATTTCCTGACAAAATCCAGCAACTTTGCACAGCCATTGAAAAGGCATGTACCAACATTCCAGAGCCCACAAACTTGATCAACTGTATCTGAAAGACATGTGTTGCGCTGCGTGAATCGAATGGTGGTCACACCAGATAATGACTGGTTTTCTGACCTGCCAGACCCCCCCATTACAGTAAAAGTAACAGCACATTTTAAAGTGGCCTTTTATTGTGCAATAATCATGCTGTTTAATCAGCATCTTGAAATGCCCCACCTGTGAGATGGATGGATTGTATAGGCAAAGAAGAAGTGCTCACTAATACAGATTTAGACAAATTTGTGAACAATATTTGAGAGAAAAACCTTTTTTTGTGAATATATTTTTATTTTTTTTGCAGAAGTAGTAACAATAATAATAATAATAATTCATTTTATTATAAAAATAAAACACAACATATAGAAATGGAGTTGTTGGTTAACCATAAACATGTGTAGAAAGTTTAAAAAAAAAACATTATACTTTCAGATCATATGATATTTTGAGAAAGACCATCCCACAGTATAGGAACACCACTGTTAAAAGCCAAAAGCGGCTTCGGTTTTTGATTTTGCCTTTCACTTTCAGTCCATTGCTCACTAAATTACATGAGATTTAACAATTTATTATTAAAGCTTTGTGTTAATGATTTGGTGAACTACAGGTTTATGTCTTGATGTGAGTTTAAATGTCTAATAGGTTCCACTATCATAATAGCACAGACTACATTAAACTAATCATTTAATAATACTTATGATGGCTTTGCTGGAACATATACCTACTGTAAATCAGGGGTCAGTTGTAATTCCATTAATGCATATATTACCTTATATAGGGTGGAATTTCTGGGGATGTGGAACTATGACAACCAAGGTACCACTGTATTCAAGTTTTGAAACAGTTGTTTTGTATGCTGTTAGTACAGTTTAACTAGAGTGGTTTTAGATTTGCAGTAAAAAAAAAAATAGTAGTGTTCACTCCAGCTGAATATCCCTCCTACTGACACAGAGTGTGTGAAGGTGATATTGGTCATCCAAGTCTTATGACTAATGGTTGTAACAGGTTTCACATACCTGGCACTAGAGGGCAGCGTATTTTTGTGCTAATAATCATTTGCGCTGTGAGCAGCATGTAATGTCAAAGTGCTGTAGAGTATCAAAATTGTGGATTTTATGCGTTCTCTCTTCTGCTTTTCAGTGTTTTAATGTGCACACATACTGAGCGTTAAATATTACGAATAAGAGCAAAGGCCTACAGATATTGACAAACATGGGCTGTAATGTTTACACCAGGTTTACCACTTCAATAACTTCAGGCTCCTTTTCGTAATATTTACCGTTCAGTATGTGTGCACATTTAATCACTGAGCAGAAGAGAGATTGCATAAAATCCACAATTTTGATACTCCACACTACTTTGAAATTGCATACTGCTTACAGCAGAAATGAAAGACTTGAATAGCCAGTGGGTGACAGGGTCAGGACGAACTTTTCAAATTACTGAATAATCACAATCACAAATAAAACATGTACATAATTTATGGGCAAGTCTAAAATTAATAATTTATAGGCACTTTATAACATACATTCATTCAGCCCATATGCAAATCACTATTTAATTTTACAACCAGACAGCAAAGCCGTCTGTTTCTCATCCATAGTTGTAATGAACTGGTTGGGTTTGATCTTCCAAAGGCCTGTTGGGCAAAATGCCTATGTCTGTTTGGATGTGCTAGAGCAGCTGTGCTTCAATAACATCTGCCGAGCACTCCATTTAAATTGGATAAGCATGGTTAAACGCATTTGTCTCAATTAGCCTAAATGCTCTATTTAGGAATTTCACTGAAAGACCACTTGCTACCCGGTTAACTGGAGATGCATGCTTACTCTGCATAAACAACCCTAATTAATATCTGCTCATGTGCTTGTATCTTACCTTATGTAACCTAGTTACATACAAAAACTT
>JAVSBV010171210.1:0-27667 GCA_033117975.1 Parotocinclus spilosoma | reverse complement strand
TTTGTGTAGAATTTTGAGGAAAGAGATTCATTTAATACAATTTGGAATAAGGCTGTAACGTAACAAAATGTGGAAAAGGTGAAGCGCTGTGAATACTTTCCGGATGCACTGTACCAGCCTAATATTTCTATGCCTCATTTCCTTGTCCTTCATTTAGTTATCCAAACTAGAAAAACAGCAGCAACGTAAAGAGAAAACCAGATCCAAAAGCAACTCGGAAGGAAAAGATCGGGGTGCCTTGAGTTCTAAAGTGGACCACAATGCCAGCAGTGGGGCAGAGGGTGACGTGTCTTCGGAAAGGGAACCATAGTTAAGCGGTGAGTTGGTTTGTGTATCCGTCCTCATACAAAGGTGATTAACGATATGCACTCAGCGGCCACACTAATAGACTTGTTGAACTGCTCCTTTATGCAAATAACCAATCAAGATTAAATCACATAGGAGAAACTTTTTTAGATAAGACGACCTGTTGTTCAAACCACGCATAAGAATGGGATAGAAATTATTTAAGTGACTTTGAACGTGCAGGCTGGTCTAAGGGTTTATAGAGAATGGTTTGCAAAAGAGAAACTATCCAGTGAGCGGCAGTTCGCTGGGCGAAAATGCATTGTTGGTGCCAAAGGAGAATGACCAGACTGGTTCAAGCTGATAGCAACAGTAACGCATATAACCATTAATTACAACTGAAATATGCAGAAGATTATCTCTGAATGCACAATACATTGAACCTTGAAGCAGATGGCCTACAGCAGCAGAAAAAACACACTGGGTACCAATTTTATCAGTTAAGAACAAGCAAATAAGGTTACAATGCTACAACAGAAGACTGGAAATAAGTTTCTGTTGCTGCAATTGCATGGTGTAAAAATTGAAAAACAAGCACACTGTTGGGTCCCTAAATACCAGCTGGGTATTGTTTAAACCCAACACCCTACCTGAGCCATATTTCTGCTGACCATGTTCATCCTTACCTTATGCTCCATGACTCAAAGCTCAGATCGTCTCAAGTTGGTTTCTTGAACAGAACAGTGAGTTCACTTCACTTTACTTCACAGTCACCAGATCTCAGTCCATCAGAGCACCTTTGGGATGTGGTGAAATGGGAAAATGGGAGATTCACATCATGGATGTTCATCCAGCAAATCTGCAGAAACGTCAATATGATCCAATATTTCTGAAGAATGCTTCCAACACCTTATGAAACCTATATCACTAATTAAGAATTAACGCAGTTCTGAAGGCAAAAGGGAGTCCAAGCCCGTACTTGCAAGGTGCACGTAATAAAACTGGCCAGTGTGTGTACAAGTGAGCAAAATGTTTTCCTTATATAGAATGTCATGGTTAATCTTGAAACATTTTGTGAACATCAGTATTAACCATTGGAGTTCTTTGTTTTATGGGTAATTTCATTACACTGTGGAATGCATTGTTTGTTTTTATTTCACATAATTCATTGTTTTGTCTGTCTCTGATTAGGAAGACGTGTTGTGAGCGATCTGTTCAGCCCCCAGAGATTAGCCATTATCAAGCGGAGCAGCAGTTCCAGTGCAGACACAAATCTGCTCCGACTCACACATTCAATCTGCTGCACAGCCTTATTTAATTCTCAAACTGGAATGGTATAAACATGTAACCTGTGGTGTATAGTAATGTCTGCTTTGTACATTTTGGAAATATTTGTACTGTACTTCCAGTAAAATTGGTTTATCAACATTTGTGTATATATAATACACCTTTTTTATTGAAATGATACAAAATGATCAAACAGTGCAAATATAGCAAATATAGAATAACAACTGTTGTATGTTTGTCGACAAATGGCTGCTTTTACTCCCTGCATAGTAAAAATTAATGTATCATTTGTTCTGTAAGTGAACTGTAAATACATTTAGGGCTAATATTCGGTTTTCTGTAACGTTAGCTCATGCTGGCAGTTTGGCTGCGAGTGTAGTTGTACTAAGGCAATACACAGTAATACACAGTAATGATATACGGTACTGTCTGAGGACGCCATTAGATTAGATGCACAATTGTTTTATCAATGGTATAATTATATTTATATCTCTTTATTAAAATTTGACCAAAAAATACAGGAAATCTGTATGCCGTATTAAAAATTGAAAAGTAAAATCAGAAAAAACAGCTCCTGTAGGCTACAGTAGAAAGTATTTAGTGTGATCTCACCTTAGCAATAGCAGCATCTGGCAGATTCATCAGGAAGTGAAAAGGCTAAGAAATGCTAAAGCTCTCGAAGATTGTAGTGAAGATAATAGGAAAATTGTATTATGGATTATGAATTATGCAGGTTCAGTTTATGATGAGCACAAATTAGCTTACCCAGTAAATCAGCAAATATTAAGTGGCTTTTTTGTTTGTTGGTGGCTTACTTTGACTTACTTTCTGAGTATTTACACGTTAATAACCAGCTTGCATTTTATTTTAGCAGTGGCGTGTAGTGTATATAGTGTTCCCCTTTTGCTACACACCCGAACCCCTTTACCCACGGTACATTTAAGACATTACACACCCGAACCCCTCGTCCCACGGTATATTTAAGACATTACACACCCGAACCCCTCGTCCCACGGTACATTTAAGACATTACACACCCGAACCCCTTAATCCACGGTACATTGAAGACATTACACACCCGAACCCCTTAATCCACGGTACATTGAAGACATTACACACCGGAATCCCTTTATCCACGGTACATTGAAGATATTACACACCCGAACCCCTTAACCCACGGTACATTTAAGACATTACACACCCGAACCCCTTATCCCACCAAAACATTAAAACAATGATCCTATAACAACTGTCCTATGGCAACAAGAAATGGCAGCATAGCATTTTGAATTGCATGATGTTTTCTGAATTTTTTAATAGATTAAATATTAATCGATCTATATATTATATTTCATACTGTATCTTATTAAATATATTTTAATTTATCTAATATTTTACATACACCTGCTTGTTATCACTTCTCGTAAGGGTTAGAATGGTCTGACTGCACGCCACTGAATTTTATTGTACACTAGTATTTTTGTCGCTGCTGGTAGACTTGTAGGATTGTATGCTTCACACTGTGTCTTTGGCACACCCAAATGCAATTACTTCTTTTTGCCTGCCATTGACATCTGATTTGTGACCAATTTTCAACACATTGAATGACACCTACCACTTCTTCTCAATCTACGAATTAAGTCCATATCATTTTTAATTATATATTTGTAGATATGTAATTAAAATATAGTATATATTTGTTCTTTTGACTGAGGAGACTGATCAACACTTTTTAACAATTGTTGTTAAATCTTTTAACACATTGTTAGAAGTTGTTATATTCAGCACTGACAATGCTGGATTGACACTCAATGTGGACAAATGTATCTGGGGATAGATTACCAGCTGGTACCGTCCTTCCTCGGATTGTTCGGTTGGTATCACAGATTTGCTACTACATGCTGTCCTGCTGACTGAGAATTCAAATGATTCAGTCTGGTGGACAGAGCACTGTGCAGGGTTATTCACAGCTCTTAAGGAGGCCCTGTACTCTTGTACTTTAAATTTGTCACAAAAGACGTCAGAACATTATGGCAGATTACCTTTCACGCGTGCCCACCTTTGGCAATCTAGAAGAGTTGGTGGGTGAAGTGACAAAACATACAATATATTTAAATGGGCTTCATGTCACCTTCCTGGTCTTGGGCAGGACCTGAATTGAGCTTTAGCTGTCCTTAAAATAATGCCTAAGAAAATTCAGAAATGCTCAGTAGGTCACGTTAACATGCACCATATATATACACACATACATATCTTTATATGTATGTATGTATATATATATATACACACACATACATACATACATACATACACACATATATATTAGGGCCAAATTATATATATTTTTATAACACTGGTGAGGAGTGTTATGATTGGTTGCCTGGGGCAACGTTTACCCTTTTTGCTCCTTGCTTGTATACATATTCTGTTAGGTATTTTGGTTTCAATTTGATTTTCCACCCGTGTAGTGGTTTGCCATTAGTTTTATCACAACCTGGAGCATAATCAACCTCACCTGCAAGCAAGGTGTGACAATGCGGCATTGTGCTCAGTAGCTGATATAATTCATTTTAAATGGACCCGCCTTCACCCATGCGTGTCAGATGGATATTAAATCCTCATTCATTAATAATGATGTGGAAAAAATGACAGACACACCTGTAACACCGTAATGGATTATAAATGGCTGCTATGGCTGCTCAGATCATGAAAGGACTGTACAGAGCCAGAAGGATGGGTTCAATTAAAACACCAGGACCAAAGTGCAAGTTGCAGACTTTTAAAGGCACACTAGCTTGAATACTTAAATAAAATGTCCTCCAGAAGCAGCAACCTTTAGTTGAAAGTATTTTGTGAAGAATTACAACCACTTTTACTCACCAGCATTTCAGATTCAGTTGCAATTTTATTAGGTACACATTGCTAGTTCCAGCTTGCACCCACCTTCTGCCATCAGAACTGCCTTAGTTCTTCGTGGCATAGATTCAACAGCGTGCTGGAGAAATTCCACAGAGATGTTAGTCCGTACTGATATGATAGCATCACGTGTCGCACCATTTCAGTATAGAGAACTCCCTATCAAATTCAAGAAACCAGTTTGAAATCATCTGAGCTTCGGGACCTGGCCCGTTATCCTACTGGAAGTAACATTCTGAAGATGTTACACAGAGGTGATAAAGGAATGGACAGGGTCAGCACTAATACTCAGGGTGTAACATTTATACAATGCTCAGTTGGTGTGATTTGATTTGATTTGATATCATCAATATCTCCGATGCAAATTGTGGTGTTTTGCATTGCATACTTAGAAATGGGGTGGCTCGGTGGGTAGCACCGCTGCCTCACAGCAAGAAGGTCCCGGGTTCAATCCCAGGGTGGAGCAGCCTGGGTCCTTTCTGTGTCTTAGTGGGTTTACTCCAGGTATTTCGGTTTCTTCCCACAGTCCAAAGACATGCATGTTAGGTTGATTGGTGTCTCTAAAGTGGCCCTTGTGTGTGTGTGTGTGTGCCCTACGATGGATTGGCACCCGGTCTAGAGTTGTGGATTAAGCGGAAGATAATGAATGAATGAATGAATGGCTGCTTAGAAACGTGGTAAAGAGCTATTCTGGCCACCTTACACTAAACAATTGCAATGGCTTTCATTATTTAGTTCCAACCTGTAAAACTACTTAAAAAGTACTTTCTTATAAGACTTGTAAGTCATAAGATGGTCTTAAACAAAACTCGCATACACATTTAACAATTCAATTCGCTTTTATTTGTGTAGCGCTTTTTACAATAGACATTGTCACAAAGCAGCTTTACATTGATATATATATACACACACACAAGTGTCACAAAATGAATTCCCTATTCGTCCCCAATGAGCAAAAACAATGGCGACAGTGGCAAGGAAAAACTCCCTGAGATTAAGAGGAAGAAACCTTGAGAGAAACCCATCCTCTTTTGGGTAATAAACATAATTCTCATTATATAATAAAACATTTAAATGTATTAAGTCTATGAAGAGATAGGACACAACTACGTAATTCAAGAGGACTATCACAATATCAGTTAACACATTTAAACCATGTACTTCCACCATTCCTGTTAGCCTATTCCCTTCTGTACACAGCATACCAACTGCCACGTGCGTGTCCAAGCCATACCATAAAAACACTGAAAGACCAGTTTAACAACTGCAATACACCCAAATGGAGCGTGGTGACGCAGAAGGGACACGTCTGACGTGTTACCACGCAAATATTTGCCATTTTTCCCCGCTGGAGCACCTCCGTATTTAGAATGCAAACACGTTTCTTACCACACCTTTAGCCATCACAGCCCTCCATAGCCCTTCCCACCACAAACCCTCGCCTTTCTCTTTAAGCATTTTTTGGGGAGGAGTGATTAAAAAGTTCGTCATCGCATGAGAACCAATCAAAAAGTGTAGAATGTGCATGCACACGTCATGATACCACGTCATTCCACAGCGGTACAGGAACCGGTGGAAGCTACGAACCGTAGGTAAAAATTATCTGTTCAACCTGTGGATTAATCCGCCTTTGGATTTTACTTTTATCCGCCTGATACTGCTTTGTAAATCAACATTATAAACTGCTATAACCATAAGGTAGGTAATTTCGGTTTATCTTCAGGGTTATAATTTAGACCGGTTTGCTTTGGACCTCGAAAGCTGCCGTAGATGTTGGGATTGTGGCCCTAGGCAGCAGTGGGTCAGTAACTGCTAACAGCTTATTATATTATATTATATTATATTATATTATATTATATTATATTATATTAATATCATCTATTCTAAAATATACAACTCGATAATGATTAGTTTACGTTTTTTAAGTGATATTTGTCATTTGCTACTCGAACACATTTTATACTGGTAAACCTGTGAGACTGTCATGAAGATAAAGTCGTTTGTATTTTGATTAAAACATCATGAATACATCTAATAGTTTCATCTTGGTTGTATTTGATGTAGTAAAAATAAAAAAACGAAATTTATTTGCACTGCTATGTATGTCTTCTGACTAAATTCCATATCTCGTCTACATATGTGCCCTACATTATGGTATAACAATAATGGCCTGTACAACCTAGTTAGTGTACTATGTATATAGTATAGAGTAATTTGGGATTCAGCCTCTGTCTCTGAGCATTAATTGATGTCATTAATAAAGTGATCGAATTAACGAGGATATTTTATGTTATTAGTAATGATCATAGGTTATAAGTGTCATGTCAGTTTCTGTCCAGATACATTTGTTTCATTAAAAATAATGTGTTTAAATGTACACTGCTAGAAAACATAACTTTGACAGAGGTAAATCGTCATTGTCAAATATCTAAATTTACATGAACCCTTTACAGTAAATTATAATATTTATCATTACCAATACTTCAAGCAAATACCTGTATAATGATATGTATTTTATGTTTATAGACTGCCAATGACAGAATCTGCTAGGTTACAGATGTCAGTATCAATATAATATCATCATGAAACCATTTTCTGTATTTCGAGATAGTGTTATAATATGCATAATAACAGCTTTCCTGCTTCAGATAAATAAGTCAACATTCAAACTGTTTGTTTTTTAGCTTGACACAACCCACTCTTTTTCCTGTAGGTGTAACTCAGAATTTGATTTAACTGTCCAATTGTATTGGTTTATGCAAACACTTGATATGCTACTTGTGATGTTTAAGTCGGTTAAGTTCTGCTAGCATAGAGTCTGAGCTTTATGATAAGCTGTCCTTCCAGCATGGACACACAGTATGGCTCAGGGTTCAAAAGTCTTCTGTTTATTTAGTCATGCATTTTAACTCTTTCCCGGGTTGTTGACAGTGTCCCGAGGCAGCTGCAATGGCAACCTACCAGGAGTTTATTCAACAGAACGAAGAGCGAGACGGAGTACGATGCAGCTGGAACCTCTGGCCTTTCAGCAGATTAGATGCCACTCGGCTGGTGGTGCCAGTCTCTTGCCTCTACACCCCTCTTAAAGAGCGACCCGAACTTCCTCCTGTGCAATATGAACCTGTGCTGTGCAGTCGAGCCAACTGCAGAGCTGTGCTGAACCCCCTCTGGTAAGCTATTCAGATTAAATGGCTATAATATTCTAGATAAAAACACTATGTATTTCTAATAAACTCAGTTTAAAATCGACCTGAACTCTTGGAGGTCACTGATTACACCTAAAGCGCATAGAATCTGAGATACACATATAGTACAGATACAGTCACTGGCCACTTTATTAGGTACTGTGTAGTGCCTTCAATTCTTTTTGGCACGGATTCAACAAGATGCTGGAAACATTGCTCCATTTGAATTTGAATACAATGAACAAATAAACATTTGAATACAATGGACTCTTTATCATGCTGAATAAACCAGGATGATCTGGTGCGTTATCCTGCTGGAAGTAGCCATCAGAAGATGGTACAATGTGGTAATAAAGGCACACACATGGTCAGCAACAATACTTGGGTATGCTGTGTATTGAATTATACTCAGAAGTATTAAGGGGTACAAGTGTGCCAAGAAAGCAGAAGTCTACTTTTTATACGAGGCGACAATCTTATTTTTCCAATCTAATAATGTCCAGTTTTGGTGAGCCCTAGTGAATTGTAGCCTTAGCTGCCTGTTCTTAGCAGATTCTGCTGCTGTAGCCCCTCTGCTTCAAGGTTCAACATGTTGTTCGTTCATTCATTCATGGATACTGTTATGCATACCTTGCATACTGAGTGGTTACTTGAGTTACTGTTGCCATTCATTTTTGTTGCTTTCAGTATCAGTGGCTATTTAACAACAGACAGAAGGTTACATCTATACACAAGGTTATATCAAAATGAGTCAGACATTCATATCAATTAACTTAAAGCATGTCTTTATACTTCGGGAGGAAATTGAAGTACCCAGAGTTAACCTAAGCAGACATGGGAAGGACATGCAAACTATGACAACACTGGATCTATGAGGGACCACCGTCCCTTTACAGCTTTTAATCCTGATCTATATTGTAAGGATAATTAAAGCTCCCGATTTCCTTTCCAGGATCAAATTGATCTCTCCGATTTAGTCCCAGTTTTTCGATACATTTTCAGACTGGACAAAGCTGATCCAGATATCACAGAATAGGGCTTTGTGAATCAGGATTTTTCTGTGTGTTTAATACCCAAAGTGTTCCATAGTTTTGCAAATATTTTGAAAGGTGAGTAACTTTTTTGTGACACTGTGTAAAGAATTGTGTTAAATTATATTTGTGTTATTTGAACTCCCAAGTAATGAGTTAACTGAACAATAATCTGTGTTATACATTCTTTTAATTCAGTATTTAATGTTATTTGATCACTTGATTCAGCCTGGAGACTAATTTTTAAATCAATTTCTTTACAATGTAAGATTTAATTATGGTTTGATAAGTCTGAATGTTTTAAATTAGTTTACAATATATGTTTATTTTGGCGTAATTTCTGTACAAAGCCATTCACCCTCATCACTTCGCAATCCATCTTTAATCCACCTCTCAAGATGGGATAAAAAATTATCCCATTATATGGAATTAATGGTATCCTAGATTTCTGCTTCAGGATTAAAAAAATAATTAAAGAATAAAGATTAAATCCTGGATAAAGGGTTGATTGGAATATAACATCCAGATTGAAAACTCCAGGATTCAAAGAACTGAAAAAAAAAAAAAAAATTTTCAGGTTTCATCCTTTAATCTGTTCATCCTTCAACCTTTAATCTTGTCAATTATCTTTTGAATAGCCAATCCCTGGAGAACAGGCAAATTCCACACAGACAGCAGCTGAGTCGGAAATCAAAGTCTTGGTCTCGAGAGCGCTGACCACTGCAACCCTGTGGCTGTTATGATTTTTAAGTGTGATTAAATGAATCTCTTTGGAGGTTTGGTCTTCACTTATTGAGACTATGTTGGCATAAAGTTTAAGGTACTGCACCAATGTCCCAGAATGTCCAGGGGTCAAATCCCAATCGTTTGGATTGTTTTAATTGTAAGTTGCTCTGTAAATAAATATTATACCCATCAGGGTATCAGTGCTTCGTAGTCATTACTTTATTTACTTTACACAATGTATTGATGAACAAAGAAAAAAAGAGCAAAAAATGTCCAATGCAATTGCTTACAGACTTTACTGCATACAGTTCAGAGATAAATAACTAATGCTGATTATGTCTACATAGTACTCAGGGGTTTGTGTGAATATAACGTTGACTGATGGAATATGTAATTTTACAGTCAGGTGGACTTCAGAGCTAAGATCTGGGCGTGCAATTTCTGCTTCCAGAGAAACCCAGTAAGAAAGCATTAATAATAAAAGCAATAACAATTATTCTTAACTGTGAAAATACTTAATACATACCTGAGTACTTTGATGCTAATGTACAATTCCTATTTTAGTTTCCTCCATCATACGCTGGTATTTCTGAGGTGAATCAACCCGCTGAACTGATGCCACAGTTTTCCACCATCGAGTATATAGTACAGGTAAACAGTCTCTCCGTGTTCTGCTTTGGAATCAATGGTTTTATGTACTGACAATGAACTGTGATTGCTGTTCCCTGATAACAATGGCATCTTGCACTCTTTTGTAGCGTGGACCACCTACTCCACTTGTCTTCCTCTATGTTGTGGACACATGCCTCGAGGAGGAGGACATGCAGGCTCTGAGAGAGTCTCTTCAGATGTCTCTCAGTCTGCTGCCACCAAACGCCCTCGTGGGGCTCATCACATTCGGCCGCATGGTCCAAGTGCATGAACTCAGTTGTGAGGGCATTGCCAAGAGCTACGTGTTTCGTGGAACCAAGGAACTCACTCCCAAACAGATACAGGTCAGTAGCTTCTTCTATATCTACTCTCAAATCACATCAGATCAATTTCTGTGACGCTTCTTACAAATGGAGCATTGTCTCGAAGCAGCTTTACAATTTTAAATGATCCACCAATATCTGAGGCCAATGCCAAATTGAGCAAGCCTAGGGTGGCAGTGGAAAGAAAAAAACATAAATTGTTATATGTTATAAGGAAGAAACATTGGGAGGACCAAGACTCAAAATGGGACCAAATCTTCTTGGGTGACTAAAATATTATATGTATTATATTATATCAAGAATTAAACTAATTGATCTAATTGATATAGTGTTGTAGTGTAAGTTGTTGTAATGTGTAGTGTTGTAGTAATACTATTAAAAATAACTATTAATACACTTAATACATTTCTTACAAAAATTATGTGATTGTGGGATATGTTATTTAGAAGTATGCCTGAATCTGTGTTGTTGTGACCATAAACAGCTGGTCAAATTAACAGGTGTTGGTTTGCTTGCGTTCTTGTTAGCTCATGTTTGCTTGTTAAGTCAAGGAGACTGTTATCTGCTATACAACTCAGTTGATGTGTTTAGAGACTTTTACTCGTGAGTTACTCATGTTTGTGAGGCTGACCTTCTGCTACTTATTTGTAATAATCTGTAAACTGCATTCTTAAGTGTTATGGCTTTGCCTACACAGGGTCATTATTGTATTTTCTATAGTCATTGTGAATTTCCCTAATTTAAAAAAAGTTGTGTGTGTATAACAGTTTGGCCTCCAGACCAAGTGGCATTAGGGTGCTGTGCAGATGGGAGCGTTCCACTCGTGTTTTTAGGCTTAACTGCATTTTGCTAGATTTACATATAATTTACGCACAGGTTTCTTATGAAAATACCCTTTATAATTATATTGCTGTAGGGTAAAATGTCTGCCAACATCCTGTTTCACAGAACGCGATCTGGACTTTAAATGATGCTTACCTGTTATTTGAATAGCAGATAAGTAAGATAAGCAGTAATTAGTGCTTAATTATTTAATCAAGATTTTGGGTGCTGTGCCCCGCAGGTAATGATGGAAGAATTGTTCAAGTTGGGTTCTGTTTTTGTTGGTATTGGATTTGGATTCAGTTAACAGCACTGTTTGGAACAGCCCTCATATCTGTTGCAAGCATGCTTTTAAGTAATATAAGAGATACTGATTTAATTCAAGTGTGACATGATAATGCTAATGATTGTGTTCTGTTTGCAGGAGATGCTTGGTCTAATGAAACCAGAGGGGTCAGGACAGCCGGCCCGACCACTGCCCACTCCAGATGCTGCTGTCTCTTGCAGGTCAGACACTCTTACTTTGCTTTTGATGCACAGATATGGCACATGACAGCCTGAAATTTGTATTATACAGGGGGTCAAAAGTCACAGGACATGTCACATGCTATGTCATGGACTTTTTGCAAAGGCTACCCAAACCATTGTTGAGATTTCTTCGTTGGTAGCGGTCTCCAGACGATGCGCTCATTATTTTCTGACCAATTCGTTTCTTTTTTTATATGCTACATGATCCCCTTACCATTGGAAAAAAACTGCTTTTGATTCAGCTGCCATATTGTCCACTCATTTTCTGAATGTAGCCCAAAGGATAATCCCCCTCACCCATTACTCGCTTTGGTATTCAGTAATTTTCCCTTTAATTTATGAAATAAAAGGGTATCCTGTGACTTTTGACTCACTATATTAAATACGTAGCAACACACCTTATACACGCTGTATTTCCCAGATTCCTGCAGCCTGTTCATAAAGTTGATATGAACTTGACTGACCTGCTTGGTGAGCTACAGAGGGACCCCTGGCCTGTTCCACAGGGCAAAAGACCCCTCCGCTCCACTGGCATTGCACTATCCATCGCTGTTGGACTGCTAGAGGTACTGCTGTTATTTAAAATAATGTTGGCTTGAAGTTCCTATAAACTGAATCAGATTCGAAATCATTTACACCCAGATCACCCAGGTTTTTTGATCCTCGCTTGTGGACTCTTAAGTACCCAACAACTCTGTTGGTCTCATCTGACCATCAAACCAATTCTTGTTGATGTTCCAGTAGCAGCTAATGAAATTCCAAACGCTCACCTTGTGGCTTGATTGAGTTATTAAAGGTCTTTGCACTGCTTTCACACATCAATAATGCATTAGATGAAATGCACTAGATTGGAATCAGGTGGCCATTATTGTCATTCTAAAGAGCTTCCTTAAGAGAGGCTACTCCATCAACAGCTCACCAACAAGTCCGTTTTAAAAACAGGTACTTTCCAACAAAAATCCGATAATAAACACATTCAGCAGAAACCGCACACTGAAGTTTGAATTTACCAGGTAAACAATACGTAGTATATGCCGTACCCTCCCGCACTCTGATAAGGAAATTGTCAGTTCATGGTGTAGAAAGTCACATGGTGGGAGTGATGAGACAATAGAAAAGCCATGCCGTGCAATAATCGTTTTTGTTTTTCATTTTTAATACATTATTCGATCCTTTATTATAAAAGAAGCTTTTTGTTAATGATTTTGCCCAACTGTAGTTTAATGTCAATGTTTTAAACATGTTTAAGGTACATATGATACTCTCCAGCACACAGCACGTGGAGGGAGTAATGAGCGCAAGGCAAAGTTGCGGTCGTGTTTAAATGTGTGTAATATATAATATGTAGTGTAATATGTAATATAATTAAGAATAAATTAAATTTACAATGGATTTGTCTAAATGTAGTCCCAGCGTAAATTTGGGACTACCTGTATATGGATGTTTGATATGGCCAGTATTAGGGGTTGGGAAATAAATCGTTTCTTAGATGCATCATGATGCAGATGTGGACAATTCTGCATAGATTCACAAATGTCAAAAAACTATTTTGAAATGCTAACTGAACTAATATTGACGAACGAACACGAACAAGTATATGCCAATTTAGAGTCATCAATTAACCTAACATGCATGTCTTTGGACTGTGGGAGGAAACCAGAGTATCCAGAGTAAAAGACATGCAGACTCCACACAGAAAGGACCCAGGCCGCTTCTACCCTGGGATTCACAGTGGTTGCAGTCACAGACTATAATTTTGGAAACATTTGGATTTTGTTTTGTCACTATTTTCAAGGCTCGCCCTAAAGAAAAAAGTATATTGAGAAATATAAGTACTTAAGTCCTATAATGGTATTATACAATCAGATGAAACCCCACATTTTATTATTCAATGTACAGCATTAAATTTCAGTGTAATTGTAATGCTTTTATTTTAATATATTTGTATAATTTCAATTGTACTCTGCCATACCATACATACATAAATGAATACATGAATATTCAGCAGTATGAACAATTGTTGATACATGGGTAGACCTTGTCATCATGTCCTAGCACAAATGTTAATTATCTGAACCTGCACAGATAATCACTATCAGCTCTCATGCTGCTGGATCAAAGATCATGTTCTTGGTTTGAACTTAAAGCATGCTGCAATTATCTAATATTTAATAAAAGTTTACATAATAAAGTTACTGTGCTTAAGTGGCCCACCACGATGGCTTGAGTCCCAGTGCTCACTTAGTTAGTAATGGAATGGTGAACAAACATTGTGCTAATTTTAGTTTGCATTATTGTTTCTTCTTTATATTATCATTTTAGGGAACATACCCCAATACTGGTGCTCGTGTGATGGTTTTCACGGGTGGGCCTCCCACCCAGGGTCCGGGTATGGTGGTGGGAGAGGAATTAAAGACACCAATCCGGTCATGGCATGACATTCAAAAGGACAATGCTCGTCATCTGAAGAAGGCCACCAAGGTAAGTGAACACTAGTCTATTTCACTAAAACTGTACTATTACAACCCCAATTCCAATTAAGTACAAATCCTTATCAACCCATATTCAATTTAATACACTACAAAAAACTAGACATTTAATATTGAAACGAATAAACTATTATTTATTGAAAATATTCACTCATTTTTAATTTGATACCTGTAACACATTCCAAAGAAAGTCAGACCACAGGACACTTTTCCACTTTGCGTCAGTCCATTTCAGATGAGCTCGGGCCCAGAGAAGTCAGTGGAGATTTGATTGATGAATTTTGTTCACTGACAATGGTTTTCAGAAGTGTTCCTGAGCCCATGTGCTACTATCATTGTTGGTTTTTGGACTTGCCACTTACTTGCAGAGATTTCTTCAGATTCTCTAAATCGTTTGATGATATTATGGACTGTAGATGGTGAAATCTCTAAATTTCTTGCAATTGCAGTATGAGAAACATTGTTCTTAAACTGTAGGACTTTTTGCTCATGCCGTGGTGAACCTCACCCCATCTAATCACTTAACGACTGAGCCTTTTGAGGATGATCCCTTTATACCCATAGCATGACACTCACCTGTGAAATGTTCAGGTCTTTTTTGTCCCGGCCCCAAATGTTGGAGCGTGCTGCAGGCATCAAATTCCAAATAAGTTAATTTTTGCAAAAGAATAAATGTTTATCTGTTTTAATGTTACATATCTTGTTTTTGTAGTGTATTCAATTGAATATGGGTTAAAAGGGATTTACACAATGTCCCAACTTCACTGGAAATGGGGTTTTATGTTATTAATACTTGTTTTTATATTCACTATATTGGTAATTGTTTACCCCAAGCAACCCCAACCCAAACTTTGCTACAACAACGGCCTTTGATCTTCTAAAAGGGCTGTCCACTAGATTTTGGGACATGACTATGATATCAGCTTCTGAAGTTGGAAATGAGCCCTGACTCACTTGATCTCATTCCAGTGCATTTAGGGTGTCTGATGAGAATTGAATGCCAAACTCCCAATCAAAGTTGGCAAACTGGTTCTCTATGGCCTTTGTTTAAGGACAGGAGGACAGAAAGTTGACAAACTGACTTTTCGAAGCGTAAACCTATAAATGTGTCATACCGAGAGTCACTGGGGCTGTCATAATTATTACACAATCATCTATTAACAATTATTTGAGATAATCGTTATTCATTAAAGCCATCACAATTATGCAGGACTACAATAAAGTTCCACATTTGGTAGATTTCTACAACAAGCAGAACTTGGTTTGAACAAGTTTGAATAAAGAAAAGCATTACATTTATTCAGGAACAACACAATACTACAACAACACAGTTCTACACACAACTGGTGTATTTATAGTAGTATAGCCCATTCTACAGCCACTGTCTGTCTGTGGACAATCTAGAAATAGATGCTTTATATTCTGAATTTATATAAGTGAGTGTTGGTGAAAAAACCCTATATTTAAAAGGGGTGACCACAAAAATATGAAAATATATACACTACTCCCAAAAATTATGGGATATGTTATTGGGAATATTTCATTTTAAAATATCATAATAGAATATCATAATAAAATATATTGCATTATGGACTTCTCACGAAGCATGCCAAACCATTGTTAAGGTAGTTATCCATTGTAGCAGTCCACACTCCCAGTTTCTCTGAATTTGGATATGAGGGATGTAACAGTGCTTTGTGAAGTCTGTGGCTATCATACAAGAGCTGCGTTACCCAAACATCAGAATCATCAATTCTATCTTTAGTTACCTGTGACAAACAATAGAAGTTTTGAACTTGCTGTGTTGATAACTTTGAAATTTTCTCTTGAACAACAAGAAATTATGATATCACATATCTGTTTGCGGCAATCGATTTCTGAGACAATTCTGGCGTTCTAGCGTCATATGCTACACGACCACCTTCCCAATGATAAAACTTGCCCTTGATACAATATGTTCTGGACATAGGTCCACTCACCCATTACTTGCTGGGGTATTCAGATATGTCATTGTCCCTTTTGTTTCTAAAATAAAAGGGTGTAGTGTTTGCATATACTATACATACTGTACATACCCATGCATGTTTTATTTTGTTGTATTATGATAGTACTATGAGGCTCTGGCTAACCGTGCAGCAGTGAACGGACACAGCATCGACCTCTATGCCTGTGCTCTGGATCAAACTGGATTACTGGAAATGAAGTGTCTATCCAATCTCACAGGGTATGTTTAAAAATAACTCAGCTATTCACTTTAGTATTCTGCACTACACTGTCATTTTCTTCTGATGCAACAAAATTCAAATGTCTGATCTTTTACACATAAAGTTGTTTGTTTGGCTTTGGTTGTACTTATAGTTTTCTTTTTTTTTCTTGCTAGGGGACATATTGTCATGGGAGACTCCTTTAATACGTCTCTGTTCAAGCAGACCTTCCAGCGAGTTTTCAGTAAAAACTACAACGGAGAGTTTCGGATGGCATTTGGAGGTGTTTTAGAAGTGAAGGTACACACTGTAATCGCATGTACAGACAACAACCTCATTACATTGTGTTCTGCAGGGCTGTGACTGGACATTATATTTACATTACAGTAGCACAGGAAGATTGTGACTATGGTAAAGTGTACTTTCACAAGAAAGCTGCATGCAAATGATTTGTAAATGTATTAGTGATAACACCTGAAAACATGACTGAAACACTACCAAAGCCTAAACTGATAAACATATGCCAAATCTTTTATTAATGGAAACGTACAGTAATTATAAAATAAATGGTACTGGTACGACCCTGTCTAGGGGAAAGCCATAACCCTTAAGAGGATGGAATACTGGGTGGACAGTATTAGAAACAACACAAGATCAGCCAGATGAAACAGAAACTCACTGAGTGCATGTGAACCAAGTTAAATAGGAGGTTAGAGAAAATAAGCGGGTGGTGGAACAAACAAAGCAGTTTAATTTACAATAGGACACAGCTTGTTACAAATAAATAGTGGGAAGTCATCCACATAAACACGAGTAATTTACACAAAAAGTCTCTAAACACATCAACTGAGTTAACACTGTCTCTAGTCCAAATGTGAGCTAACAAGCAAACGAGCACATGGCCAGTAATGTAATCTCTCTTTCACATGCATGTTTGCACAAATGAACCTTATGCGCTTAAACTTTTAACTCCCGCCTCTGCTCTTGCACACGCAGCCTTGATTGGCTGTTAAAGTGAACATCTGTTTACAGTTAAAACATCCGGATTCATCTATTTGAATTATAATTTTTCATTTGACTGATTATATTTAATATTGAATAACTTTGTGATTGCAATCGGTTTTTAACCAGTACACAGCCGACCATTGTCAAGATCAAGGGCTTTAAATATTGTGGCTTCAGGATTTCACCAATCAAGCAGGAGCTTTAACTTATTGCGCTGTTTGAATTGATACTGCTTGTTGAATTTTCATGGAATAAAAGCATGCAAACAAACTGGCTCTCTGCAGATTGTATTAAAGACCTCTGGTCTTAATGGGAGCCCTGGTTCCCAACTTGTCTAACTTTGAATTTTCTCACATCAGACCACTAGAGAGCTGAAAGTGTCAGGAGCTATTGGATCATGTGTATCTCTCAACACTAAAGGAGCCTGTGTATCTGATAATGTAAGTACTTTGACCAACTTGTCAGTTAAACATTTTGAATTTGTGTGTCAATGCATGAAATTGCATCTACTGTGTATCTAATGTATAGGAATTGGGAATTGGTGGAACCTGCCAGTGGAAGATCTGTAGCCTCAGTCCATCTACCACGCTTGCTCTGTATTTTGAAGTTGTCAATCAGGTATCTAAAAATTCTTTTTGCAATTTGTGTACCTGTATTGTGTTTCCAGTGGTTACTTCACTGTGTTACTGTGCTCTGTTTAGCACAACACCCCAGTCCCTCAGGGAGGCAGAGGAGCCATCCAGTTTATCACACAGTACCAGCACTCTAACACACAGAGGAGGATACGCGTCACCACCTTCGCAAGAAAGTGAGCTGCTGTTTTTGTGCTGACTTTGTTCTTTCCGTTGTGTCTTTTGTCTTTTTAACATTTTTTCATAATGTCCCAGTTTGAAAAAATTACACTTACATTTACTTTATTTAATTGCAGACAGTACAAACCTGAGATATTTCATGTTTTGTCTGGTCAACTTCATTTCATTTGTTAATAAACATCCATTCCTGCATTTTAGACCTGCTAAATGCTTTTCCAAAAGATTGTGATGGGGGCAATTTAGAGAATAATGATTTAAAAAAATCAAAATAATGATTTTAACAAGACAATGCAAAACCACATACTGCACACTTTCTTAAGGCATGGCTGTGGAAGAAGAGGGTACGGGTATTGGACTGGCCTGCATGCAAGTCCTGACCTTTTCCCAATAGTGAATGTGTGGAGAATTTTGAAACAAAAAGTTGGCCACGATGCTCCGTTATTGTTGCGCATCTTAAGACGTGTTTTGCAGGACGAATGGAACAAAATGACACCAGAAACACTAAATAGCTTGGTATCCTAGGTGCCAAAACATCTTTTAAATGTGAGAAAAGTGGTAAGGGCTTCTCCTGCAGAAAAATGCAGAAATGAATGTTTATTAATAAAATTAAAACATGAAATATCTCAGGTTCGTAGGGTCAGCAATTAACTACAATGATGGTGCAATTTAGCCGTGCAAGTCAAGCATAGAGCTTAATATCTGAATATG
The DNA here is from genome assembly GCA_033117975.1 of Parotocinclus spilosoma. NCBI lineage: Eukaryota > Metazoa > Chordata > Actinopteri > Siluriformes > Loricariidae > Parotocinclus > Parotocinclus spilosoma. The sequence continues at coordinate 8,695 of JAVSBV010171210.1, read as the reverse complement.
TGTAATAAATGTAATATGTACTGTAGAGGTCAGTATTGAAAATCATTATATAATAATATCATTTCATCTATAGTTAGTGAACAATATTTAATGCTGATAATAATGCCCAAGCTTAGTGGCAGGTAAAACTTGAATCAAATTAGTAAAGTGAGTTGTGAGTCTCAGCTGTTGCATTCTAAAATGGGATCTAAGTGTGTGACTACAGTCAATTTCGGTTAATGGGACCACATCGGTATGCCATCGTTTTGGTCCTAATAACCAGCTGGTCCGATTAAACGAACATGCCCTATGTTACAAGACGGGAGGTGCTACATAACATATTAAATGTTTATTAAACCTTTATTGTGTGATTTACACGTATAGCAAACATACAAACAAGAACTACTGTTGCTTACAAACTTTCAATATATAAATATAGGTACTCTGCATGCGAAGCATAATACTGTAAAAAACAAGTTCTTACTAAATTCCAGTCAACGTTTGAAGATCTTATCCAGTGTGAATTCACACGCTTTTGCAGTAGCTAAGTGGCGACTTGTGGCTTCTTTTTTGTAGTAAATGGACATGTTAGGCAAAGACCTGTAGGTGGCAGTAGAGGGCTGGGGAGAAACTCTGGCGCGTTATAGTGATGCCAGAGACGAAGAGTTTCTTTAACCCGGATTATTACATACAGTATTACTTATTCGCTGTCACGTTCTTTGGTCTGATTAAGCAGAATTTTGGTCCAAATGAGCAAATAACATTACACGTATATAAGAGGATTTGATTCGGTACTTTAGGAGTTGGTCCGAATAAGTGGCTGGTCCCATTAACCGGAATTGACTGTAGTATTGCCAAATTTAGCTTGAGCAATGTATTTTTGTGCTTGTAGCATTGAATTTAGCAACCTACTCAATCTGTAAATGTGTGAACTGTTGATGTGCTTGTTAAAAAGCAACACTGAGTGTAGGGAAGTTCTGCTCATCGTGCTACATGTGTGACACAAGGGCATTAAAGAGAACACCGTCAATAATGCAATGCTGCTGTCAGCAAAACGTCACCGCCGTGCACCTTTTAGTTCACTATATGTGCTATACACAATTCAAGCAAAAGTCCTACACTCACTGGCCACTTTATTAGGTCCACCTTGTTAGTACCATTTGCCTTTGGACTTTAAATGCCTTCTCAACTGCCTTGATTCAAGAAGGTCCTGGAAACATAACATATTGTGATTTCCTCCCATATTGACGTGAGCATCACACAGTTGCTGCACATCCACAATATGAATCTCCCATTCCACCACATCCCAAAGGTGAAACTCGGAACTTTGTTCAGGAAACCAGTTTGAGATGATTTTAGCCTTTAATGATGTGATCATAAAGGGATGCACATGGTCAGCAGCAATACTCAGGTAGGCTGTGGTATTTTAACAATTCTCAATTGGTCTCAAGGGGCCCAAAATGTGCCAAGCAAATATCCCCCCATTTATATTCCTCCAACATAAATACCGCCACCCCCAATACCCACCATTATACCACCAGCCTAAATCTTTGATACATTGCAGGATGGATCCATGCTTTTTTTCAAATTCTGACCCTATCATCTGAACAACGCAGCAGAAATCAAGACTCATCAGACCAGGCAGCGTTTTTTTTTTTTTTTCAATCTTCTTTTGTCCAATTTTGCTGAGCCTTTGTGAATTGTAGCCTCAGTTGTCTGTTTTAAGCTGACAGGACTGGCACCTTGTGTGATCTTCTGCTGCAGGTTCATATACATTCAGAGATGCTTTTCTGAATACCTTGGTTGTAACGAGTGGTTATTTGAGTTCCTGATGCCTTTCCATCAGCTCAAACCAGTTTGGCTGTTCTCCACTTGCAACAACAAGACATTGTTAATGCTGTTCACTGGATATCTGATCTTATTTGGGCCATTCTTAATAAACACAAGAGATGACTGTGTGTAGTAATCCCAGTAGATCAGCAGTTTCTAAAATCTCAGATGAGCCTGTCTATCGTCAACAACCATGCAGTGTTCAGTGTCACTTCAATCACATTTCTTTCCCAGTTGAACAGGTGTACCTAATGTTGTGGCTGCTGAATGTGTATAGGATGGCTATATGTACATCTATAAATGGAGGTAAATGCGTACAGTGGGAGTATTTGTTGCTCATGCCTAACTAGAGTATACTGTATGTGTTATTCCCAGCTGGGCAGATGCACAGAGTCAGATTCAACACATCGAATCATCCTTTGACCAGGAGGCTGCTGCTGTGCTCATGGCTAGGTTGGGTGTATTTAGAGCACAGTCTGAAGAGGGCCCAGATGTTCTCCGCTGGCTCGATCGGCAACTCATTCGCTTGGTATGTTCTGACCATTGCTCTGTTTTAGCAGTTTTTGGAAAGCATCTGAAACTGACTCATGACAAATGGAATTCTGGCTTCGGTTTCAGTGTCAGAAGTTTGGACAGTTTAACAAAGATGATCCCAATTCCTTCAGGCTATCAGAGGCTCTTTCGCTCTACCCTCAGGTGACGCAACTGTCCTAACGAACTAAAACGTGGTTTGGGAGATATTTGGTATTATATATATATATATATATATTTATAAATTTTTATTTTATTTCTATGTTTAGTTCATGTTTCACCTGAGAAGGTCACCATTTCTACAAGTGTTCAATAACAGTCCTGATGAATCATCTTACTACAGACACCATTTCGTCTGCCAAGACCTAACACAGTCTCTTATCATGATCCAGCCCATTCTCTACTCCTACTCATTTTATGGACCTCCTGAGGTTTGTTTATATACTACTACAGTTTATTCATAGATGCATGTGTGGTCAATGATGGAGGTTTTAGTACAGATCTCTTCTTGTGTTTGTGTGTAGAATTATATGTTTAGGATTGTACAGCATTCTTGGTGTCTTAGTAATAATTATAATTTGTATTTATATAGCTTTATATGTTCTATTTATTATACATTTATTGAATTCTTTAATTATAATAATTTATTATTCTCTAAATGTTCTTAGTGTCTGTGCATTACTTAATTAAATTGTTAATTCATTAATAGAACTGTTCCATTCTTACATATAACATCTAATCTGTCCAAGGATTTTTCCCATGTTTTCTTCCTCATAACAATAATTTTTTTGTTATTTTTCCAACAGTTTTTTGTTGCCCCTGCTAGCCTAGACTTAAATAAACTTGGGGATGATAGAAATATCCAGGTGGGGGAACCGACTTTGTAGCTAGCTTTGTAATTTATTCATTTTACAGTTGCAGTTAGGTCTGTTCATTATTTAAAGTATCAGCTATGTGTATTTCACATACCACACATCCATAAGTTTGTATTAGGTATTGACATCTTTTAAACATTAACTTTAAAGTTCTTTATTTATAGGACTATAGATTGATTTTTAATAAGTAGTGTAAAGGGGTGTACACAAATGAATAAGGCATGTTTGGGCACTGCTGTGTTACGCAGAAAAATATAAGCTGTATAATAAAAAAGATAAATCAATTTACAAATAAATACATTTTCATGTTCCAATAATCGTGGCATGTTTGGCTTTTGGGACACCCTTTAGTATTTCTAAGCAGAATTAATTCACTGGTACATGCATTACAAATGTTTAACAAGAGAAAATTGCGATTTGTTTTGTAGCCTGTGCTTCTGGACAGCAGCAGTATCCTTCCAGATCGTATTTTGTTGATGGACACTTTCTTCCAGCTGGTCATCTATCATGGAGAGGTAAACTACACAGTGTTAGATATAATCTCAGTTCATTCTTTACCCAGTTACTATAGGCACATCTTAATAATTGTTTTCTTTATTTTCCTTAGACCATTGCTCAGTGGCGAAAGGCAGGTTACCAGGACATGGCTGAATATGAGAATTTTAAGCAGCTGCTCCAGGCTCCTTTAGATGATGCTCAGGAGATCCTGCAGGCACGGTTCCCAATGCCCCGTTACATTGACACAGAGCACGGAGGGTCACAGGCTCGCTTCCTTCTTTCCAAAGTGAACCCCTCACAAACGCACAACAACCTCTACACCATGGGACAGGTATGTTCTGGCACTTCACACTGAACCTAGTGCACTAATTTCTAAATGTAAATGTTAGATCACACATATGCCATATGACATACAGCCACCCCTCAAAACTTATATATAATATAATATTATATATATATATATAGGATTAGGACTTTGTCACTAAATTGGCTGCTGATGCTGATAGAGATAAATAAACAAACAGTGCTAGTAACTGCTATTACTGAAGCTAGAAATGTTTAAGTAAATACTGATTTACTGGTCTCTCCCTTATGGTAAGAAATATATGGCTTATTAGTTCAACAATGGTACCGGATTGAGATTGGGTATCAACCAATATGCAATTTTTTTAAATATATTAGCTATATATAGCATGACTCTTGTATTACACTGGGAGCCCTTTTAGGGGTCCGTAGCACTCTGTGGAGGAACCCTATAGTTATTGTTTGGGTTTTTATTCTTATTCTTTTTCTATGCTAAAACGCATCACACAGCCCAAAGCATAAGGCCTACAGGCCTAAGACTTGGTCAACTGGTAGTAAACCCCCCCCACTACTCAGGCGCAAAACCTAAGCCAAATCGGCCTCATGGTGGCGCTATAGCGAGGCAATGCGCGTTTGTGTACGTGTCTCGCAGCCAAAATTTTACACATTAATGCAGCATTTGTTTTTCCATGTTCTATGACTCCAAACTAAACTTTTAGTAATTGGGAATTTTGAGCTCCGGGTACTTAGAATTTTCACAAATTAGCCATATGTGCGAAACCTACTTTTGCGAACTAGTCCTAGGTCTTTCAGTCAACCAATGTAAAAAAATTGCTATAAAATTCAGAAGCCTCTAAATGTCAATAATTATCTAAAAAGATTTGACTTTTTTATACAACATGGCTGCTATATGCTAATAAACACATACCGCTAAAATCAAATAAATGCTTATTTAATAAAAAATTCTATAACTCAAGAAGGCTTCATTAAAAAAAATATGAAACCTTGCATCTAGTTTGGAGACAAGAGTCTGGGGTTGCAGAACAAATTTGGTGCATGTAAGTCATCAGGGGGTGCTATAAATAATACAAATGCATTCTTGCGTGTTTTACAGTGCTCTTACAGTGGAGCAAGCTGAAATTTGTTATTTGAAATTTGTTAACAATCACAATCCAACACACAGACTACATCTACCTTATGAAGGACACCTTGACCAATCGTAATTTCCTGACGTCATCAGCCAATAGGCATTTAGCAGGCCTTTGGCATGCTTCCCAATAACCAATCAGGACCAAACTTGACAAGTGTCTTCACAGATGGGGTCTGAACTGACCATAAAAGTTTCGAAGGATTTGGCCACTGGGGTGCGCTGTTTCAAAAAATTATGTATATCTTAGTCAGTTCTTGCCGTTTTAAAATAGAAATTTTATTTTATAGGATTTTTATTATAAGGTCAAGTGAAAGAAACAAATTTGTTATTTGGAGTCTATTAAAAATATGTGCGGTTTTCTTGTATTAGTTGAGAGTTCAAAGATTTATGATTTCGAACTAGTCCCTGGATTTTTGTCTTATTGCCACAAATTTAGTCTCATGACAAACCATAGACCTTGTAGATAAATAATTATCGAAAAAAATGTGACTTTTTTTATACGGAATGGCCGCCATATGCAAATAAACACATACTGCTGTAATGCCGACCTCTGTGCAATGCCGGCCTGTGAAGGCCTCATTCAGGCCTGCATATCGAAGCATTCCCCTTGATGTACTAAACAGACTGTATTCACTATATCGTTGCAGTCCGTTATGCAATTACTCTCAAAGTTCTACGCATAGGTGTGACTGCCGCCTTTGGCTGTTGTCGAGAGTGGGCCCGTGAAGTACAGCTTACGCTACGGACCCCGCTGATCGCCGCTTGCGGCTATATTTTTATTTTATTTTTATTGTATTATTAACAAAAAGGTTTGAGGCAAAGCAATGCAGGTTTTCCAAAAAATTAAGCTTAGGTCTGTTTGTCATTTTATCTTACTGGCATGACCCTCAAATGAAAAAATAGCACATTCACTTTCCGGGATGATGGTTTGCCAGAGTGCTGTGGTGGCCTTGATCTGTCATCTTGCCTTCTAACCTTGGTCACTATGACAGAAGGAAATGAGGGACTAGGAGAGGTGAGAAGTAAACCAGAAGTGTGGGTGGCAGCACAGCCATGGAAAAACACATTTAAAAAATGTAAAATTTATGTTTTTTAAATTATATGTCCTATAAATAAGAAAATTCTTGCTCGAGGGTTCTGCTGTCTTTGTGGAATGAACTGAATTCCTCTCTCTGTTGCAGAGTAAAACAAGTAATAACTGCAACTGCATTTTTGCACAGGATTATCCAATGGGTCAGTAGGCTTTTTAAACTTTCTTCTAAAAGATGCTGTGACCAGCCTTGTATCTCAGAGGAAATAAGTACTGCAATTCACCCTTCCACATTTACAACAGCGGCAATTCTCCTAGCACGTGCATATTAGTTATTAACAAAATGAAACATATTTCTTACTAGCATCACTGAGCTTACATTGTCCATTAAAGCATTTCATGGTCCTAGCAAGCCAAACTTCAAACGTGAGCCAGATCCAGAGTTGGCAGCATTTATCTGTGAAAAGTTAATTCTGAAGGTGTAAAAGTTACTCTGTGTAGTTTAATATGCATAGGGTGCATGCTTTTGAACATTACAATTGATACAATATAAAGCGGTTAGTCCACAGCTTATATAACAGTGTAAATTTGTTGTGCCCTCAGAATTAAGCCATTAATGTCTAAACTGCTGGTCACAAAAGTGAGTACACCCATAAGTGAAAATGGCCAAATTGTGCCCAATTAGCCATTTGCCCTCCCCATTATCATGTGACTCATTAGTCTTACAAGGCCTCAAGTGTGAATGGGAGCAGGTGTGTTAGATTTGGTGTTATCACTATCACACTTTCTCGTATTGGTTACTGGAAGTTCAACATGAAACCTCATTGCTAAGAACTCTCTGAGGATCTGAAACACTGCTGAAGACAAGCAGATTAAGCACATGGATTACTGTCTGATGAGACCAATTGTGCTACAGCAAGGTATGTCTACACATAATGGATAAGATATCCATGTCCATCACTTAATTAACGTAGTGCTCTGTAGGAGACAGACGGCCATTAGTACTTGTACCAACGTTTAGACACAACTGGCAGGGAATAAAAATTATTCTTAATTTTTTTTAGATTTAACACTGTATCAGCTGTAGTGGTGTACCATTTTACAACCAGGACACATTTACGTCTAAACTAGTCAAGCACGCACACGCGCGTACACACACACACACCGGTCCAGTTTAGCTCGATTTATTAACCTAGCGCATATCTTTGGACTGTGGAAGGAAACAGGAGCATGGAGATGACATGCAAACTCCACACAGACGGAGTCCAAGGTCGGGATCAAACTGTGGCCACAGATGACAGGGAAAAACAATTCTGTCACATCCTAGATTCGATTTCCTTCTTAAATGAGTTTTTCCAGTGTTTCCATGGACAACTTGCTGCCGCAATTTTTTGGAATTTTTAACTTTCTTTAAAGACTTGGCGGCACAAGGATAACCTACAAAATATTAGGATGTAGATATTAATGTTAAAAACTGATCTGTGTATATTATGCACTCCACAGTATCTGAAACATCTGCTGGAAACCTACATTTAAATTTCCCTTGCCAAATACAGCACAGAATACAATTATTTGTTTATTCCATCACTGAAATTCCAAACTGGTTTCAGCATGTTCTTTCCCTCGTCACTGAAAATACACAAAACTATGCAAGATGTAACTATACTGCTCACCAAAATTGGGATATATGAAATATACAATAATTAATGTTTACCATTTTTGTCAGCAGTGTGTATGAAAATTAATAAGAGATTATAATAATACCTTGAAAGCCTGCAGAGCTTGTAGATATTATTACAAATTGATCCCATGACATGGCTATATTCAATTTACCCCATGTATAAATAATCCAGGACTTTGGAATAGAATTAAGGACTAATAAGGTTTACATAATATGTTTAAAGGTTTTACTTGAACACCAATCATGATTTGGATCCAGATGCAATGGTGTGATCACCAGTAAGTGCTCAAATTTCACTCTAGCCTGCCAAGAGTGCATATAAGCTTGCCAGAAGTAGCCACCTTTATATGATCAACTTTTATTCCTGGTCTCATTTTAGTTTAAATTCAAGCATCAAACTGAAAACATGACATCTCAGCACAAAGCAGCCTTCCCCATGGGTTTTTAAGGGGGTAGCAAAGAATGAAATCAGCAAAATAAACAGTGATAGATTTGGAGCTGATGGAGAGAACCTGACTTAGAAACCCTCTAGTGAGTGTAACTACTCACTGGTCTACTACTGGAATGTAACTACTGGTCCAAAAGTTTCAAACTTGGATTTGTAACTCCAAATATACTATCCTCCAAATATATTATCTTACTCTTCATTCCAATATACAGTGTATCCGGAAAGTATTCACAGCGCTTTACTTTTTCCACATTTTGTTACGTTACAGCCTTATTTCATATTGTATTAAATTCATCTTTTTCCTCAAAATTCTACACAAAATACCCCATTATGACCATGTGAAAAAAGTTTTCTTGAGAGTTTTGAAAAT